>CAUYWW010000218.1:600000-890865 GCA_963576845.1 Megachile leachella | reverse complement strand
TATTAGCAATATAACGTGCATTTTTACCCATATAATGGAGGTATTATCGCAAGAACTGTAATAATTATACTTATTACTTATACTATTAGCAATATAACGTGCATTATTACCCATATAATGCAGTTATTATCGCCAGAACTGTAATAATTATACTTACTACTTATATTATTCTCAATATAACATGCATTATTACCCACATTATGCAGTTATTATCGCTAGAACTATAATAAATATACGTATTACTTTCATTATCATCAATATAACATGCATTATTACCCATATAATGGAGGTATTATCGCTAGAACTGTAATAATTATACTTATTACTTATACTATTAGCAATATAACGTGCATTTTTACCCACATAATGGAGGTATTATCGCTAGAACTGTAATAATTATACTCATTACTTATATTATTAGCAATGTAACGTGCATTATTACCCATATTATGCAGTTATTATCGCCAGAACTGTAATAATTATACTTATTACTTATATTATTCTCAATATAACATGCATTATTACCCATATAATGCAGTTATTATCGCTAGAACTGTAATAATTATACTTATTACTTATATTATTATCAACATAACATGCATTATTACCCATATAATGGAGGTATTATTGCTAGAACTGTAATAATTATACTTATTACTTACACTATTAGCAATATAACGTGCATTGTTACCCATATAATGCAGTTATTATCGCCAGAACTGTAATAACTATACTTATTACTTATATTATTCTCAATATAACATGCATTATTACCCATATTATGCAGTTATTATCGCTAGAACTATAATAAATATACGTATTACTTTCATTATCATCAATATAACATGCATTATTACCCATATAATGGAGGTATTATCGCTAGAACTGTAATAATTATACTTATTACTTATATTATTATCAATATATCATGCAGTATTACCCATATTATGCAGTTATTATCGATAGAACTGTAATAAATACACTTACTACTTTTACTATTATCAATATATCATGCACTATTAGCCATATTTTACTATTATTATCGCTAGAACTATAACAATTATACTTATTACTCCCGATGTTATCAATATAACATGCCTTATTACCCATATAATGCAGTTATTATCGCTAGAACTATAATAAATATACGTATTACTTTCATTATCATCAATATAACATGCATTATTACCCATATAATTGGAGGTATTATCGCTAGAACTGGAATAATTATGCTTATTACTTATATTATTATCAATATAACATGCATTATTACCCATATTATGCAGTTATTATCTCTAGAACCATAATAAATATACTCATTACTCCCAATATTATCAATATAACATGCATTATTACCCCATATTATGCAGTTATGATCGCCAGAACTATAATAAATATACGTATTACTTTTATTATCATCAATATAACATGCATTATTACCCATATAATGGAGGTATTATCGATAGAGCTGTAATAAATATACTTATTACTTTTATTATTATCAATATAACATGCACTATTTGCCATATTTTACTATTATTATCGCTAGAATTATAATAATTATACTTATTTCTCCCGATATTATCAATATAACATGCATTATTACCCATATAATGCAGTTATTATCGCCAGGACTGTAATAATTATACTTATTACTTATATTATTCTCAATATAACATGCATTATTACCCACATTATGCAGTTATTATCGCTAGAACTATAATAAATATACGTATTACTTTCATTATCATCAATATAACATGCATTATTACCCATATAATAGAGGTATTATCGCTAGAATTGTAATAATTATACTTATTACTTATACTATTAGCAATAAAACGTGCATTGTTGCCCATATAATGCAGTTATTATCGCTAGAACTATAATAATTATACTTATTACTCCCGATATTATCAATATAACATGCATTATTACCCTTATAATGCAGTTATTATCGCTAGAACTGTAATAATTATACTTATTACTTATATTACAAGCAATATAACGTGCATTATTACCCATATAATGCAGTTATTATCGCTAGAACTGTAATAATTATACTTATTACTTATATTATTATCAATATAACATGCATTATTACCCATATACTGGAGGTATTATCGCAAGAACTGTAATAATTATACTTATTACTTATACTATTAGCAATATAACGTGCATTATTACCCATATAATGCAGTTCTTATCGCCAGAACTGTAATAATTATACTTATTACTTATATTATTCTCAATATAACATGCATTATTACCCACATTATGCAGTTATTATCGCTATAAAAATAATAAATATACGTATTACTTTCATTATCATCAATATAACATGCATTATTTACCCATATAATAGAGGTATTATCGCTTGAACTGTAATAATTATACTTATTACTTATACTATTAGCAATAAAACGTGCATTGTTACCCATATAATGCAGTTATTATCGCTAGAACTATAATAATTATACTTATTACTCCCGATATTATCAATATAACATGCATTATTACCCATATAATGCAGTTATTATCGCTAGAACTGTAATAATTATACTTATTACTTATATTATAAGCAATATAACGTGCATTATTCCCCATATAATGCAGATATTATCGCTAGAACTGTAATAATTATACTTATTACTTATATTATTATCAATATAACATGCATTATTACCCATATAATGGAGGTATTATCGCAAGAACTGTAATAATTATATTTATTATTTATACTATTAGCAATATAACGTGCATTATTACCCATATAATGCAGTTATTATCGCCAGAACTGTAATAATTATACTTATTACTTATATTATTCTCAATATAACATGCATTATTACCCACATTATGCAGTTATTATCGCTAGAACTATAATAAATATACGTATTACTTTCATTATCAGCAATATAACATGCATTATTACCCATATAATGGAGGTATTATCGCTAGAACTGTAATAATTATACTTATTACTTATACTATTAGCAATATAACGTGCATTATTACCCATATAATGCAGTTCTTATCACCAGAACTGTAATAATTATACTGATTACTTATATTATTCTCAATATAACATGCATTATTACCCCACATTATGCAGTTATTATCGCTAGAAAAATAATAAATATACGTATTACTTTCATTATCATCAATATAACATGCATTATTACCCATATAATAGAGGTATTATCGCTAGAACTGTAATAATTATACTTATTACTTATATTATTCTCAATATAACATGCATTATTACCCACATTATGCAGTTATTATCGCTAGAACTATAATAAATATACGTATTACTTTCATTATCATCAATATAACATGCATTATTACCCATATAATGGAGGTATTATCGCTAGAATTGTAATAATTATACTTATTACTTATACTATTAGCAATAAAACGTGCATTGTTACCCATATAATGCAGTTATTATCGCCAGAACTGTAATAATTATACTTATTACTTATATTATTCTCAATATAACATGCATTATTACCCATATTATGCAGTTATTATCGCTAGAACTATAATAAATATACGTATTACTTTCATTATCATCAATATAACATGCATTATTACCCATATAATGGAGGTATTATCGCTAGAACTGTAATAATTATACTTATTACTTATATTATTATCAATATAACATGCATTATTACCCATATTATGCAGTTATTATCGATAGAACTGTAATAAATACACTTACTACTTTTACTGTTATCAATATATCATGCACTATTAGCCATATTTTACTGTTATTATCGCTAGAACTATAATAATTATACTTATTACTCCCGATGTTATCAATATAACATGCCTTATTACCCATATAATGCAGTTATTATCGCTAGAACTATAATAAATATACGTATTACTTTCATTATCATCAATATAACATGCATTATTACCCATATAATGCAGTTATTATCGCTAGAACTGTAATAATTATACTTATTACTTATAATATTATCAATATAACATGCATTATTACCCATATAATAGAGGTATTATCGCTAGAACTGTAATAATTATACTTATTACTTATACTATTAGCAATATAACGTGCATTTTTACCCATATAATGGAGGTATTATCGCAAGAACTGTAATAAATTATACTTATTACTTATACTATTAGCAATATAACGTGCATTATTACCCATATAATGCAGTTATTATCGCCAGAACTGTAATAATTATACTTACTACTTATATTATTATCAATATAACATGCATTATTACCCATATTATGCAGTTATTATCGATAGAACTGTAATAAATACACTTACTACTTTTACTATTATCAATATATCATGCACTATTAGCCATATTTTACTGTTATTATCGCTAGAACTATAATAATTATACTTATTACTCCCGATGTTATCAATATAACATGCCTTATTACCCATATAATGCAGTTATTATCGCTAGAACTATAATAAATATACGTATTACTTTCATTATCATCAATATAACATGCATTATTACCCATATAATGCAGTTATTATCGCTAGAACTGTAATAATTATACTTATTACTTATAATATTATCAATATAACATGCATTATTACCCATATAATAGAGGTATTATCGCTAGAACTGTAATAATTATACTTATTACTTATACTATTAGCAATATAACGTGCATTTTTACCCATATAATGGAGGTATTATCGCAAGAACTGTAATAATTATACTTATTACTTATACTATTAGCAATATAACGTGCATTATTACCCATATAATGCAGTTATTATCGCCAGAACTGTAATAATTATACTTACTACTTATATTATTCTCAATATAACATGCATTATTACCCACATTATGCAGTTATTATCGCTAGAACTATAATAAATATACGTATTACTTTCATTATCATCAATATAACATGCATTATTACCCATATAATGGAGGTATTATCGCTAGAACTGTAATAATTATACTTATTACTTATACTATTAGCAATATAACGTGCATTTTTACCCACATAATGGAGGTATTATCGCTAGAACTGTAATAATTATACTCATTACTTATATTATTAGCAATGTAACGTGCATTATTACCCATATTATGCAGTTATTATCGCCAGAACTGTAATAATTATACTTATTACTTATATTATTCTCAATATAACATGCATTATTACCCATATAATGCAGTTATTATCGCTAGAACTGTAATAATTATACTTATTACTTATATTATTATCAACATAACATGCATTATTACCCATATAATGGAGGTATTATTGCTAGAACTGTAATAATTATACTTATTACTTACACTATTAGCAATATAACGTGCATTGTTACCCATATAATGCAGTTATTATCGCCAGAACTGTAATAACTATACTTATTACTTATATTATTCTCAATATAACATGCATTATTACCCATATTATGCAGTTATTATCGCTAGAACTATAATAAATATACGTATTACTTTCATTATCATCAATATAACATGCATTATTACCCATATAATGGAGGTATTATCGCTAGAACTGTAATAATTATACTTATTACTTATATTATTATCAATATATCATGCAGTATTACCCATATTATGCAGTTATTATCGATAGAACTGTAATAAATACACTTACTACTTTTACTATTATCAATATATCATGCACTATTAGCCATATTTTACTATTATTATCGCTAGAACTATAACAATTATACTTATTACTCCCGATGTTATCAATATAACATGCCTTATTACCCATATAATGCAGTTATTATCGCTAGAACTATAATAAATATACGTATTACTTTCATTATCATCAATATAACATGCATTATTACCCATATAATGGAGGTATTATCGCTAGAACTGGAATAATTATGCTTATTACTTATATTATTATCAATATAACATGCATTATTACCCATATTATGCAGTTATTATCTCTAGAACCATAATAAATATACTCATTACTCCCAATATTATCAATATAACATGCATTATTACCCATATTATGCAGTTATGATCGCCAGAACTATAATAAATATACGTATTACTTTTATTATCATCAATATAACATGCATTATTACCCATATAATGGAGGTATTATCGATAGAGCTGTAATAAATATACTTATTACTTTTATTATTATCAATATAACATGCACTATTTGCCATATTTTACTATTATTATCGCTAGAATTATAATAATTATACTTATTTCTCCCGATATTATCAATATAACATGCATTATTACCCATATAATGCAGTTATTATCGCCAGGACTGTAATAATTATACTTATTACTTATATTATTCTCAATATAACATGCATTATTACCCACATTATGCAGTTATTATCGCTAGAACTATAATAAATATACGTATTACTTTCATTATCATCAATATAACATGCATTATTACCCATATAATAGAGGTATTATCGCTAGAATTGTAATAATTATACTTATTACTTATACTATTAGCAATAAAACGTGCATTGTTGCCCATATAATGCAGTTATTATCGCTAGAACTATAATAATTATACTTATTACTCCCGATATTATCAATATAACATGCATTATTACCCATATAATGCAGTTATTATCGCTAGAACTGTAATAATTATACTTATTACTTATATTACAAGCAATATAACGTGCATTATTACCCATATAATGCAGTTATTATCGCTAGAACTGTAATAATTATACTTATTACTTATATTATTATCAATATAACATGCATTATTACCCATATACTGGAGGTATTATCGCAAGAACTGTAATAATTATACTTATTACTTATACTATTAGCAATATAACGTGCATTATTACCCATATAATGCAGTTCTTATCGCCAGAACTGTAATAATTATACTTATTACTTATATTATTCTCAATATAACATGCATTATTACCCACATTATGCAGTTATTATCGCTATAAAAATAATAAATATACGTATTACTTTCATTATCATCAATATAACATGCATTATTACCCATATAATAGAGGTATTATCGCTTGAACTGTAATAATTATACTTATTACTTATACTATTAGCAATAAAACGTGCATTGTTACCCATATAATGCAGTTATTATCGCTAGAACTATAATAATTATACTTATTACTCCCGATATTATCAATATAACATGCATTATTACCCATATAATGCAGTTATTATCGCTAGAACTGTAATAATTATACTTATTACTTATATTATAAGCAATATAACGTGCATTATTCCCCATATAATGCAGATATTATCGCTAGAACTGTAATAATTATACTTATTACTTATATTATTATCAATATAACATGCATTATTACCCATATAATGGAGGTATTATCGCAAGAACTGTAATAATTATATTTATTATTTATACTATTAGCAATATAACGTGCATTATTACCCATATAATGCAGTTATTATCGCCAGAACTGTAATAATTATACTTATTACTTATATTATTCTCAATATCACATGCATTATTACCCACATTATGCAGTTATTATCGCTAGAACTATAATAAATATACGTATTACTTTCATTATCAGCAATATAACATGCATTATTACCCATATAATGGAGGTATTATCGCTAGAACTGTAATAATTATACTTATTACTTATACTATTAGCAATATAACGTGCATTATTACCCATATAATGCAGTTCTTATCACCAGAACTGTAATAATTATACTGATTACTTATATTATTCTCAATATAACATGCATTATTACCCACATTATGCAGTTATTATCGCTAGAAAAATAATAAATATACGTATTACTTTCATTATCATCAATATAACATGCATTATTACCCATATAATAGAGGTATTATCGCTAGAACTGTAATAATTATACTTATTACTTATATTATTCTCAATATAACATGCATTATTACCCACATTATGCAGTTATTATCGCTAGAACTATAATAAATATACGTATTACTTTCATTATCATCAATATAACATGCATTATTACCCATATAATGGAGGTATTATCGCTAGAATTGTAATAATTATACTTATTACTTATACTATTAGCAATAAAACGTGCATTGTTACCCATATAATGCAGTTATTATCGCTAGAACTGTAATAATTATACTTATTACTTATATTATTCTCAATATAACATGCATTATTACCCACATTATGCAGTTATTATCGCTAGAACTATAATAAATATACGTATTACTTTCATTATCATAAATATAACATGCATTATTACTCATATAATGGAGGTATTATCGCTAGAGCTGTAATAATTATACTCATTACTTATATTATTAGCAATGTAACGTGCATTATTACCCATATTATGCAGTTATTATCGCTAGAACTGTAATATTTATACTTATTACTTATATTATTATCAATATAACATGCATTATTACCCATATAATGGAGGTATTATCGCTAGAACTGTAATAATTATACTTATTACTTATACTATTAGCAATAGAACGTGCATTATTACCCATATAATGCAGTTATTATCGCCAGAACTGTAATAATTATACTTATTACTTATATTATTCTCAATATAACATGCATTATTACCCATATAATGCAGTTATTATCGCTAGAACTCTAATAATTATACTTATTACTTATATTATTATCAATATAACATGCATTATTACCCATATAATGCAGTTATTATCGCTAGAACTGTAATAATTGTACTCATTACTTATATTATTAGCAATATAACGTGCATTATTACCCATATTATGCAGTTATTATCGCTAGAACTGTAATAATTATACTTATTACTTATATTATTATCAATATAACATGCAGTATTACCCATATTATGCAGTTATTATCGATAGAACTGTAATAAATACACTTACTACTTTTACTATTATCAATATATCATGCACTATTAGCCATATTTTACTATTATTATCGCTAGAACTATAACAATTATACTTATTACTCCCGATGTTATCAATATAACATGCCTTATTACCCATATAATGCAGTTATTATCGCTAGAACTATAATAAATATACGTATTACTTTCATTATCATCAATATAACATGCATTATTACCCATATAATGGAGGTATTATCGCTAGAACTGGAATAATTATGCTTATTACATATATTATTATCAATATAACATGCATTATTACCCATATTATGCAGTTATTATCTCTAGAACCATAATAAATATACTCATTACTCCCAATATTATCAATATAACATGCATTATTACCCATATTATGCAGTTATGATCGCCAGAACTATAATAAATATACGTATTACTTTTATTATCATCAATATAACATGCATTATTACCCATATAATGGAGGTATTATCGATAGAGCTGTAATAAATATACTTATTACTTTTATTATTATCAATATAACATGCACTATTTGCATATTTTACTATTATTATCGCTTAGAATTATAATAATTATACTTATTTCTCCCGATATTATCAATATAACATGCATTATTACCCTATAATGCAGTAATTATCGCCAGAACTGTAATAATTATACTTATTACTTATATTATTCTCAATATAACATGCATTATTACCCACATTATGCAGTTATTATCGCTAGAACTATAATAAATATACGTATTACTTTCATTATCATCAATATAACATGCATTATTACCCATATAATAGAGGTATTATCGCTTAGAATTGTAATAATTATACTTATTACTTATACTATTAGCAATAAAACGTGCATTGTTGCCCATATAATGCAGTTATTATCGCTAGAACTATAATAATTATACTTATTACTCCCGATATTATCAATATAACATGCATTATTACCCATATAATGCAGTTATTATCGCTAGAACTGTAATAATTATACTTATTACTTATATTACAAGCAATATAACGTGCATTATTACCCATATAATGCAGTTATTATCGCTAGAACTGTAATAATTATACTTATTACTTATATTATTATCAATATAACATGCATTATTACCCATATACTGGAGGTATTATCGCAAGAACTGTAATAATTATACTTATTACTTATACTATTAGCAATATAACGTGCATTATTACCCATATAATGCAGTTCTTATCGCCAGAACTGTAATAATTATACTTATTACTTATATTATTCTCAATATAACATGCATTATTACCCACATTATGCAGTTATTATCGCTATAAAAATAATAAATATACGTATTACTTTCATTATCATCAATATAACATGCATTATTACCCATATAATAGAGGTATTATCGCTTGAACTGTAATAATTATACTTATTACTTATACTATTAGCAATAAAACGTGCATTGTTACCCATATAATGCAGTTATTATCGCTAGAACTATAATAATTATACTTATTACTCCCGATATTATCAATATAACATGCATTATTACCCATATAATGCAGTTATTATCGCTGGAACTGTAATAATTATACTTATTACTTATATTATAAGCAATATAACGTGCATTATTCCCCATATAATGCAGATATTATCGCTAGAACTGTAATAATTATACTTATTACTTATATTATTATCAATATAACATGCATTATTACCCATATAATGGAGGTATTATCGCAAGAACTGTAATAATTATATTTATTATTTATACTATTAGCAATATAACGTGCATTATTACCCATATAATGCAGTTATTATCGCCAGAACTGTAATAATTATACTTATTACTTATATTATTCTCAATATAACATGCATTATTACCCACATTATGCAGTTATTATCGCTAGAACTATAATAAATATACGTATTACTTTCATTATCAGCAATATAACATGCATTATTACCCATATAATGGAGGTATTATCGCTAGAACTGTAATAATTATACTTATTATTTATACTATTAGCAATATAACGTGCATTATTACCCATATAATGCAGTTCTTATCGCCAGAACTGTAATAATTATACTGATTACTTATATTATTCTCAATATAACATGCATTATTATCCACATTATGCAGTTATTATCGCTAGAAAAATAATAAATATACGTATTACTTTCATTATCATCAATATAACATGCATTATTACCCATATAATAGAGGTATTATCGCTAGAACTGTAATAATTATACTTATTACTTATATTATTCTCAATATAACATGCATTATTACCCACATTATGCAGTTATTATCGCTAGAACTATAATAAATATACGTATTACTTTCATTATCATCAATATAACATGCATTATTACCCATATAATGGAGGTATTATCGCTAGAATTGTAATAATTATACTTATTACTTATACTATTAGCAATAAAACGTGCATTGTTACCCATATAATGCAGTTATTATCGCTAGAACTGTAATAATTATACTTATTACTTATATTATTCTCAATATAACATGCATTATTACCCACATTATGCAGTTATTATCGCTAGAACTATAATAAATATACGTATTACTTTCATTATCATAAATATAACATGCATTATTACCCATATAATGGAGGTATTATCGCTAGAACTGTAATAATTATACTCATTACTTATATTATTAGCAATGTAACGTGCATTATTACCCATATTATGCAGTTATTATCGCTAGAACTGTAATATTTATACTTATTACTTATATTATTATCAATATAACATGCATTATTACCCATATAATGGAGGTATTATCGCTAGAACTGTAATAATTATACTTATTACTTATACTATTAGCAATATAACGTGCATTATTACCCATATAATGCAGTTATTATCGCCAGAACTGTAATAATTATACTTATTACTTATATTATTCTCAATATAACATGCATTATTACCCATATAATGCAGTTATTATCGCTAGAACTGTAATAATTATACTTATTACTTATATTATTATCAATATAACATGCATTATTACCCATATAATGCAGTTATTATCGCTAGAACTGTAATAATTATACTTATTACTTATATCATTATCAATATAACATGCATTATTACCCATATAATAGAGGTATTATCGCTAGAACTGTAATAATTATACTTATTACTTATACTATTAGCAATATAACGTGCATTTTTACCCGTATAATGCAGTTATTATCGCTAGAACTGTAATAATTATACTTATTACTTATATTGTTAGCAATATAACGTGCATTATTACCCATATAATGCAGTTATTATCGCTAGAACTGTAATAATTATACCTATTACTTATATTATTATCAATATAACATGCATTATTACCCATATAATGGAGGTATTATCGCAAGAACTGTAATAATTATACTTATTACATATACTATTAGCAATATAACGTGCATTATTACCCATATAATGCAGTTATTATCGCCAGAACTGTAATAATTATACTTATTACTTATATTATTCTCAATATAACATGCATTATTACCCACATTATGCAGTTATTATCGCTAGAACTATAATAAATATACGTATTACTTTCATTATCATCAATATAACATGCATTATTACCCATATAATAGAGGTATTATCGCTAGAACTGTAATAATTATACTTATTACTTATACTATTAGCAATAAAACGTGCATTGTTACCCATATAATGCAGTTATTATCGCTAGAACTATAATAATTATACTTATTACTCCCGATATTATCAATATAACATGCATTATTACCCATATAATGCAGTTATTATCGCTAGAACTGTAATAATTATACTTATTACTTATATTATAAGCAATATAACGTGCATTATTACCCATATAATGCAGTTATTATCGCTAGAACTGTAATAATTGTACTTATTACTTATATCATTATCAATATAACATGCATTATTACCCATATAATGGAGGTATTATCGCAAGAACTGTAATAATTATACTTATTACTTATACTATTAGCAATATAACGTGCATTATTACCCATATAATGCAGTTATTATCGCCAGAACTGTAATAATTATACTTATTACTTATATTATTCTCAATATAACATGCATTATTACCCACATTATGCAGTTATTATCGCTAGAAAAATAATAAATACACGTATTACTTTCATTATCATCAATATAACATGCATTATTACCCATATAATAGAGGTATTATCGCTAGAACTGTAATAATTATACTTATTACTTATACTATTAGCAATAAAACGTGCATTGTTACCCATATAATGCAGTTATTATCGCTAGAACTATAATAATTATACTTATTACTCCCGATATTATCAATATAACATGCATTAGTACCCATATAATGCAGTTATTATCGCTGGAACTGTAATAATTATACTTATTACTTATATCATTATCAATATAACATGCATTATACCCCATATAATGGAGGTATTATCGCAAGAACTGTAATAATTATACTTATTACTTATACTATTAGCAATATAACGTGCATTATTACCCATATAATGCAGTTATTATCGCTAGAACTGTAATATTTATACTTATTACTTATATTATTATCAATATAGCATGCATTATTACCCATATAATGGAGGTATTATCGCTAGAACTGTAATAATTATACTTATTACTTATACTATTAGCAATATAACGTGCATTATTACCCATATAATGCAGTTATTATCGCCAGAACTGTAATAATTATACTTATTACTTATATTATTCTCAATATAACATGCATTATTACCCATATAATGCAGTTATTATCGCTAGAACTGTAATAATTGTACTTATTACTTATATTATTATCAATATAACATGCATTATTACCCATATAATGCAGTTATTATCGCTAGATCTGTAATAATTGTACTCATTACTTATATTACTAGCAATATAACGTGCATTATTACCCATATTATGTAGTTATTATCGCCAGAACTGTAATAATTATACTTATTACTTATATTATTCTCAATATAACATGCATTATTACCCACATTATGCAGTTATTATCGCTAGAACTATAATAAATATACGTATTACTTTCATTATCATCAATATAACATGCATTATTACCCATATAATAGAGGTATTATCGCTAGAACTGTAATAATTATACTTATTACTTATATTACAAGCAATATAACGTGCTTTATTACCCATATTATGCAGTTATTATCGATAGAACTGTAATAAATACACTTATTACTTTTACTATTATCAATATATCATGCACTATTAGCCATATTTTACTATTATTATCGCTAGAACTATAATAATTATACTTATTACTCCCGATGTTATCAATATAACATGCCTTATTACCCATATAATGCAGTTATTATCGCTAGAACTGTAATAATTATACTCATTACTTATATTATTAGCAATGTAACGTGCATTATTACCCATATTATGCAGTTATTATCGCTAGAACTGTAATAATTATACTTATTACTAATATTATTATCAATATAACATGCATTATTACCCATATAATGGAGGTATTATCGCAAGAACTGTAATAATTATACTTATTACTTATACTATTAGCAATATAACGTGCATTATTACCCATATAATGCAGTTATTATCGCCAGAACTGTAATAATTATACTTATTACTTATATTATTCTCAATATAACATGCATTATTACCCACATTATGCAGTTATGATCGCCAGAACTATAATAAATATACTTATTACTCCCAATATTATCAATGTAACATGCATTATTACCCATATAATGCAGTTATTATCGCTAGAACTGTAATAATTATACTTATTACTTATATTGTTAGCAATATAACGTGCATTATTACCCATATAATGCAGTTATTATCGCTAGAACTGTAGTAATTATACTTATTACTCATATTATTATCAATATAACATGCATTACTACCCATATTATGCCGTTATTATCGCTAGAACTATAATAAATATACGTATTACTTTTATTATCATCAATATAACATGCATTATTACCCATATTATGCAGTTATTATCGCCAGAACTGTAATAATTATACTTATTACTTACATTATTCTCAATATAACATGCATTATTACCCACATTATGCAGTTATTATCGCTAGAACTATAATAAATATACGTATTACTTTCATTATCACCAATATAACATGCATTATTACCCATATAATGGAGGTATTATCGCTAGAACTGTAATAATTATACTTATTACTTATATTATTATCAATATAACATGCATTATTACCCATATTATGCAGTTATTATCGATAGAACTGTAATAAATACACTTATTACTTTTACTATTTTCAATATATCATGCACTATTAGCCTTTTTTTACTATTATTATCGCTAGAACTATAATAATTATACTTATTACTCCCGATGTTATCAATATAACATGCCTTATTACCCATATAATGCAGTTATTATCGCTAGAACTGTAATAATTATACTCATTACTTATATTATTAGCAATGTAACGTGCATTATTACCCATATTATGCAGTTATTATCGCAAGAACTGTAATATTTATACTTATTACTTATATTATTATCAATATAACATGCATTATTACCCATATAATGGAGGTATTATCGCTAGAACTGTAATAATTATACTTATTACTTATACTATTAGCAATATAACGTGCATTATTACCCATATAATGCAGTTATTATCGCCAGAACTGTAATAATTATACTTACTACTTATATTATTCTCAATATAACATGCATTATTACCCATATAATGGAGGTATTATCGCTGGAACTGTAATAATTATACTTATTACTTATATTATTATCAATATAACAGGCATTATTACCCATATTATGCAGTTATTATCGATAGAACTGTAATAAATACACTTACTACTTTTACTATTATCAATATATCACGCACTATTAGCCATATTTTACTATTATTATCGCTAGAGCTATAATAATTATACTTATTACTTATATTGTTAGCAATATAACGTGCATTATTACCCATATAATGCAGTTATTATCGCTAGAACTTTAATAATTATACTTATTACTCATATTATTATCAATATAACATGCATTATTACCCATATTATCCAGTTATTATCGCTAGAACTATAATATATATACGTATTACTTTTATTATCATCAATATAACATGCAGTATTACCCATATAATGCAGTTATTATCGCTAGAACTATAATATATATACGTATTACTTTTATTATCATCAATATAACATGCATTATTACCCATATAATGCAGTTATTATCGCTAGAACTGTAATAATTGTACTTATTACTTATATCATTATCAATATAACATGCATTATTACCCATATAATAGAGGTATTATCGCTAGAACTGTAATAATTATACTTATTACTTATACTATTAGCAATATAACGTGCATTATTACCCATATAATGCAGTTATTATCGCCAGAACTGTAATAATTATACTTATTACTTATATTATTCTCAATATAACATGCATTATTACCCACATTATGCAGTTATTATCGCTAGAACTATAATAAATATACGTATTACTTTCATTATCATCAATATAACATGCATTATTACCCATATAATAGAGGTATTATCGCTAGAACTGTAATAATTATACTTATTACTTATACTATTAGCAATAAAACGTGCATTGTTACCCATATAATGCAGTTATTATCGCTAGAACTATAATAATTATACTTATTACTCCCGATATTATCAATATAACATGCATTATTACCCATATAATGCAGTTATTATCGCTAGAACTGTAATAATTATACTTATTACTTTCATTATCATCAATATAACATGCATTATTACCCATATAATAGAGGTATTATCGCTAGAACTGTAATAATTATACTTATTACTTATACTATTAGCAATAAAACGTGCATTGTTACCCATATAATGCAGTTATTATCGCTAGAACTATAATAATTATACTTACTACTCCCGATATTATCAATATAACATGCCTTATTACCCATATAATGCAGTTATTATCGCTAGAACTGTAATAATTATACTTATTACTTATATTATTAGCAATATAACGTGCATTATTACCCATATAATGCAGTTATTATCGCTAGAACTGTAATAATTATACTTATTACTAATATTATTATCAATATAACATGCATTATTACCCATATAATGGAGGTATTATCGCAAGAACTGTAATAATTATACTTATTACTTATACTATTAGCAATATAACGTGCATTATTACCCATATAATGCAGTTATTATCGCCAGAACTGTAATAATTATACTTATTACTTATATTATTCTCAATATAACATGCATTATTACCCACATTATGCAGTTATGATCGCCAGAACTATAATAAATATACTTATTACTCCCAATATTATCAATGTAACATGCATTATTACCCATATAATGCAGTTATTATCGCTAGAACTGTAATAATTATACTTATTACTTATATTGTTAGCAATATAACGTGCATTATTACCCATATAATGCAGTTATTATCGCTAGAACTGTAATAATTATACTTATTACTCATATTATTATCAATATAACATGCATTACTACCCATATTATGCCGTTATTATCGCTAGAACTATAATAAATATACGTATTACTTTTATTATCATCAATATAACATGCATTATTACCCATATTATGCAGTTATTATCGCCAGAACTGTAATAATTATACTTATTACTTACATTATTCTCAATATAACATGCATTATTACCCACATTATGCAGTTATTATCGCTAGAACTATAATAAATATACGTATTACTTTCATTATCATCAATATAACATGCATTATTACCCATATAATGGAGGTATTATCGCTAGAACTGTAATAATTATACTTATTACTTATATTATTATCAATATAACATGCATTATTACCCATATTATGCAGTTATTATCGATAGAACTGTAATAAATACACTTATTACTTTTACTATTTTCAATATATCATGCACTATTAGCCTTTTTTTACTATTATTATCGCTAGAACTATAATAATTATACTTATTACTCCCGATGTTATCAATATAACATGCCTTATTACCCATATAATGCAGTTATTATCGCTAGAACTGTAATAATTATACTCATTACTTATATTATTAGCAATGTAACGTGCATTATTACCCATATTATGCAGTTATTATCGCAAGAACTGTAATATTTATACTTATTACTTATATTATTATCAATATAACATGCATTATTACCCATATAATGGAGGTATTATCGCTAGAACTGTAATAATTATACTTATTACTTATACTATTAGCAATATAACGTGCATTATTACCCATATAATGCAGTTATTATCGCCAGAACTGTAATAATTATACTTATTACTTATATTATTCTCAATATAACATGCATTATTACCCACATTATGCAGTTATTATCGCTAGAACTATAATAAATATACGTATTACTTTCATTATCATCAATATAACATGCATTATTACCCATATAATAGAGGTATTATCGCTAGAACTGTAATAATTATACTTATTACTTATACTATTAGCAATAAAACGTGCATTGTTACCCATATAATGCAGTTATTATCGCTAGAACTATAATAATTATACTTATTACTCCCGATATTATCAATATAACATGCATTATTACCCATATAATGCAGTTATTATCGCTAGAACTGGATTAATTATACTTATTACTTATATTATTAGCAATATAACGTGCATTATTACCCATATAATGCAGTTATTATCGCTAGAACTGTAATAATTATACTTATTACTTATATTATTATCAATATAACATGCATTATTACCCATATAATGGAGGTATTATCGCTAGAACTGTAATAATTATACTTATTACTTATACTATTAGCAATATAACGTGCATTATTACCCATATAATGCAGTTATTATCGCCAGAACTGTAATAATTATACTTATTACTTATATTATTCTCAATATAACATGCATTATTACCCACATTATGCAGTTATTATCGCTAGAACTATAATAAATATACGTATTACTTTCATTATCATCAATATAACATGCATTATTACCCATATAATAGAGGTATTATCGCTAGAACTGTAATAATTATACTTATTACTTATACTATTAGCAATAAAACGTGCATTGTTACCCATATAATGCAGTTATTATCGCTAGAACTATAATAATTATACTTATTACTCCCGATATTATCAATATAACATGCATTATTACCCATATAATGCAGTTATTATCGCTAGAACTGTAATAATTATACTTATTACTTATATTATTAGCAATATAACGTGCATTATTACCTATATAATGCAGTTATTATCGCTAGAACTGTAATAATTATACTTATTACTTATATTATTATCAATATAACATGCATTATTACCCATATAATGGAGGTATTATCGCAAGAACTGTAATAATTATACTTATTACTTATACTCTTAGCAATATAACGTGCATTATTACCCATATAATGCAGTTATTATCGCCAGAACTGTAATAATTATACTTATTACTTATATTATTATCAATATAACATGCATTATTACCCATATAATGGAGGTATTATGACTAGAACTATAATAATTATACGTATTACTCCCAATATTATCAATATAACATGCATTATTACCATTATAGTGCAGTTATTATCGCTAGAACTGTAATAATTATACTTATCACTTATATTATTATCAATATAACATGCATTATTACCCATATTATGCAGTTATTATCGCTAGAACTATAATAAATATACGTATTACTTTTATTATCATCAATATAACATGCACTATTAGCCATACTTTTCTATCATTATCGCTAGAACTATAATAATTATACTTATTACTCCCGATATTATCAATATAACTTGCATTATTACCCATATAATGCAGGTATTATCGCTAGAACTGTAATAATTATACTTATTACTTATATTATTATCAATATAACGTGCATTATTACCCACATTATGCAGTTATTATCGCTATAACTGTAATAATTATACTTATTACTTATATTATTATCAATATAACATGCATTACTACCCATATTATGCAGTTATTATCGCTAGAACTATAATAATTATACTTATTACTCCCAATATTATCAATATAACATGCATTATTACCCATATAATGCAGTTATTATCGCTAGAATTGTAATGATTATACTTATTACTTATATTTTTATCAATATAACATGCATTATTACGCACATTATGCAGTTATTATCGTTAGAACTGTAATAAATATACTTATTACTTTTATTATTTTCAATATAACATGAACTATTAGCCATATTGTACTATTATTATCGCTTGAACTATAATAATTATACTTATTACTCCCGATATTATCAATATAACATGCATTATTACACATATAATGCAGTTATTATCGCTAGAACTGTAATAATTATACTTATTACTTATATTATTAGCAATATAACGCGCATTATTTCGCATATTATGCAGTTATTATCGCTAGAACTATAATAATTATACTTATTACTCCCAATATTATCAATATAACATGCATTATTACCCATATAATGCAGTTATTATCGCTAGAATTGTAATGATTATACTTATTACTTATATTTTTATCAATATAACATGCATTATTACGCACATTATGTAGTTATTATCGTTAGAACTGTAATAAATATACTTATTACTTTTATTATTTTCAATATAACATGAACTATTAGCCATATTGTACTATTATTATCGCTTGAACTATAATAATTATACTTATTACTCCCGATATTATCAATATAACATGCATTATTACACATATAATGCAGTTATTATCGCTAGAACTGTAATAATTATACTTATTACTTATATTATTAGCAATATAACGCGCATTATTTCGCATATTATGCAGTTATTATCGCTATAACTGTAATAATTATACTTATTACTTATATTATTATCAATATAACATGCATTATTACCCATATAATGGAGTTATTATCGCTAGAACTATAATAATTATACCTATTACTTGCAAAATTATCAATATAACATGGATTATTACCCATATAATGCAGTTATTATCGCTAGAACAGTAATAATTATACTTATTACTTATATTATTATCAATATAACATGCATTACTACCCATATTATGCAGTTATTGTCGCTAGAACTATAATAAATATACGTATTACTTTTATTATCATCAATATAACATGCACTATTAGCCATATTTTACTATCATTATCGCTAGAACTATAATAATTATACTTATTACTCCCGATATTATCAATATAACATGCATTATTACCCATATAATGCAGGTATTATCGCTAGAACTGAAATAGTTATACCTATTACTTATATTATTAGCAATATAACTTGCATTATTACCCACATTATGCAGTTATTATCGCTATAACAGTAATAATTATACTTATTACTTATATTATTATCAATATAACATGCATTATTACCCATATAATGGAGTTATTATCGCTAGAACTATAATAATTATACTTATTACTCCCAAAATTATCAATATAACATGGATTATTACCCATATAATGGAGTTATTATCGCTAGAACTGTAATAATTATACTTATTACTTTTATTATTATCAATATAACGTGCACTATTTGGAATATTTTATTATTATTATCGCTAAAACTATAATAATTATACTTATTACTCACAATATTATCAATATAACATGCATTATTACCCATATAATGCAGGTATTATCGCTAGAACTGTAATAGTTATACTTATTACTTATATTATTAGCAATATAACGTGCATTATTACCCATATTATGCAGTTATTATCGCTAGAACTATAATAAATATACGTATTACTTTTATTATCATCAATATAACATGCACCATTAGCCATATTTTACTATCATTATCGCTAGAACTATAATAATTATACTTATTACTCCCGATATTATCAATATAACATGCATTATTACCCATATAATGCAGGTATTATCGCTAGAACTGTAATAGTTATACTTATTACTTATATTATTAGCAATATAACGTGCATTATTACCCATATTATGCAGTTATTATCGCTATAACTGTAATAATTATACTTATTACTTATATTATTATCAATATAACATGCATTATTACACATATAATGGAGTTATTATCGCTAGAACTATAATAATTATACTTATTACTCCCAAAATTATCAATATAACATGGATTATTACCCATATAATGCAGTTATTATCGCTAGAACTGTAATAGTTATACTTATTACTTATATTATTAGCAATATAACGTGCATTATTACCCATATTATGCAGTTATTATCGCTAGAACTATAATAAATATACGTATTACTTTTATTATCATCAATATAACATGCACTATTAGCCATATTTTACTATCATTATCGCTAGAACTATAATAATTATACTTATTACTCCGATGTTATCAATATAACATGCATTATTACGCATATAATGCAGGTATTATCGCTAGAACTGAAATAGTTATACCTATTACTTATATTATTAGCAATATAACGTGCATTATTACCCACATTATGCAGTTATTATCGCTATAACTGTAATAATTATACTTATTACTTATATTATTATCAATATAACATGCATTACTACCCATATTATGCAGTTATTATCGCTAGAACTATAATAAATATACGTATTACTTTTATTATCATCAATATAACATGCATTATTACCCATATTATGCAGTTATTATCGATAGAACTGCAATAAATATACTTATTTCTTTTATTATTATCAATATAGCATGCACTATTAGCCATATTTTAATCTTATTATCGCTAGAACTATAATAATTATACTTATTACTCCCAATATTATCAATATAACATGCATTATTACCCATATAATGCAGTTATTATCGCTAGAATTGTAATGATTACACTTATTACTTATATTTTTATCAATATAACATGCATTATTACGCACATTATGCAGTTATTATCGTTAGAACTGTAATAAATATACTTATTACTTTTATTATTTTCAATATAACATGAACTATTAGCCATATTGTACTATTATTATCGCTTGAACTATAATAATTATACTTATTACTCCCGATATTATCAATATAACATGCATTATTACACATATAATGCAGTTATTATCGCTAGAACTGTAATAATTATACTTATTACTTATATTATTAGCAATATAACGCGCATTATTTCGCATATTATGCAGTTATTATCGCTATAACTGTAATAATTATACTTATTACTTATATTATTATCAATATAACATGCATTATTACCCATATAATGGAGTTATTATCGCTAGAACTATAATAATTATACTTATTACTTCCAAAATTATCAATATAACATGGATTATTACCCATATAATGCAGTTATTATCGCTAGAACAGTAATAATTATACTTATTACTTATATTATTATCAATATAACATGCATTACTACCCATATTATGCAGTTATTATCGCTAGAACTATAATAAATATACGTATTACTTTTATTATCATCAATATAACATGCACTATTAGCCATATTTTACTATCATTATCGCTAGAACTATAATAATTATACTTATTACTCCCGATATTATCAATATAACATGCATTATTACCCATATAATGCAGGTATTATCGCTAGAACTGAAATAGTTATACCTATTACTTATATTATTTGCAATATAACGTGCATTATTACCCACATTATGCAGTTATTATCGCTATAACTGTAATAATTATACTTATTACTTATATTATTATCAATATAACGTGCATTACTACCCATATTATGCAGTTATTATCGCTAGAACTATAATAAATATACGTATTACTTTTATTATCATCAATATAACATGAACTATTATCCATATTGTACTATTAGTATCGCTAGAACTATAATAATTATACTTATTACTCCCGATATTATCAATATAACATGCATTATTACACATATAATGCAGTTATTATCGCTAGAACTGTAATAATTATACTTATTACTTATATTATTAGCAATATAACGCGCATTATTTCCCATATTATGCAGTTATTATCGCTAGAACTATAATAAATATACGTATTACTTTTATTATCATCAGTATAACATGCATTATTACGCGATATTATGCAGTTATTATCGATAGAACTGTAATAAATATACTTTTTACTTTTATTATTATCAATATAACATGCACTATTTGGAATATTTTACTATTATTATCGCTAAAACTATAATAATTATACTTATTTCTCCCACTATTATCAATATAACATGCATTTTTACCCATATAATGCAGTTGTTATCGCTAGAACTGTAATAGTTATACTTATTACTTATATTATTAGCAATATAACGTGCATTATTACCCATATTATGCAGTTATTATCGCTATAACTGTAATAATTATACTTATTACTTATATTATTATCAATATAACATGCATTATTACACATATAATGGAGTTATTATCGCTAGAACTATAATAATTATAATTATTACTCCCAAAATTATCAATATAACATGGATTATTACCCATATAATGCAGTTATTATCGCTAGAACTGTAATAATTATACTTATTACTTATATTATTATCAATATAACATGCATTACTACCCATATTATGCAGTTATTATCGCTAGAACTATAATAAATATACGTATTACTTTTATTATCATCAATATAACATGCACTATTAGCCATATTTTACTATCATTATCGCTAGAACTATAATAATTATACTTATTACTCCGATATTATCAATATAACATGCATTATTACCCATATAATGCAGGTATTATCGCTAGAACTGAAATAGTTATACCTATTACTTATATTATTAGCAATATAACGTGCATTATTACCCACATTATGCAGTTATTATCGCTATAACTGTAATAATTATACTTATTACTTATATTATTATCAATATAACATGCATTACTACCCATATTATGCAGTTATTATCGCTAGAACTATAATAAATATACGTATTACTTTTATTATCATCAATATAACATGCATTATTACCCATATTATGCAGTTATTATCGATAGAACTGCAATAAATATACTTATTTCTTTTATTATTATCAATATAGCATGCACTATTAGCCATATTTTAATCTTATTATCGCTAGAACTATAATAATTATACTTATTACTCCCAATATTATCAATATAACATGCATTATTACCCATATAATGCAGTTATTATCGCTAGAATTGTAATGATTATACTTATTACTTATATTTTTATCAATATAACATGCATTATTACGCACATTATGCAGTTATTATCGTTAGAACTGTAATAAATATACTTATTACTTTTATTATTTTCAATATAACATGAACTATTAGCCATATTGTACTATTATTATCGCTTGAACTATAATAATTATACTTATTACTCCCGATATTATCAATATAACATGCATTATTACACATATAATGCAGTTATTATCGCTAGAACTGTAATAATTATACTTATTACTTATATTATTAGCAATATAACGCGCATTATTTCGCATATTATGCAGTTATTATCGCTATAACTGTAATAATTATACTTATTACTTATATTATTATCAATATAACATGCATTATTACCCATATAATGGAGTTATTATCGCTAGAACTATAATAATTATACTTATTACTTCCAAAATTATCAATATAACATGGATTATTACCCATATAATGCAGTTATTATCGCTAGAACAGTAATAATTATACTTATTACTTATATTATTATCAATATAACATGCATTACTACCCATATTATGCAGTTATTATCGCTAGAACTATAATAAATATACGTATTACTTTTATTATCATCAATATAACATGAACTATTATCCATATTGTACTATTAGTATCGCTTGAACTATAATAATTATACTTATTACGCCCGATATTATCAATATAACATGCATTATTACACATATAATGCAGTTATTATCGCTAGAACTGTAATAATTATACTTATTACTTATATTATTAGCAATATAACGCGCATTATTTCCCATATTATGCAGTTATTATCGCTAGAACTATAATAAATATACGTATTACTTTTATTATCATCAGTATAACATGCATTATTACGCGATATTATGCAGTTATTATCGATAGAACTGTAATAAATATACTTTTTACTTTTATTATTATCAATATAACATGCACTATTTGGAATATTTTACTATTATTATCGCTAAAACTATAATAATTATACTTATTTCTCCCACTATTATCAATATAACATGCATTTTTACCCATATAATGCAGTTGTTATCGCTAGAACTGTAATAGTTATACCTATTACTTATATTATTAGCAATATAACGTGCATTATTACCCACATTATGCAGTTATTATCGCTAGAACTGTAATAATTATACTTATTACTTATATTATTATCAATATAACATGCATTATTACCCATATAATGGAGTTATTATCGCTAGAACTATAATAATTATACTTATTACTTCCAAAGTTATCAACATAACATGGATTATGACCCATATAATGCAGTTATTATCGCTAGAACTATAATGAATATACTTATTACTTTTATTATTATCAATATAACGTGCACTATTTGGAATATTTTATTATTATTATCGCTAAAACTATAATAATTATACTTATTACTCACAATATTATCAATATAACATGCATTATTACCCATATAATGCAGGTATTATCGCTAGAACTGTAATAGTTATACTTATTACTTATATTATTAGCAATATAACGTGCATTATTACCCATATTATGCAGTTATTATCGCTAGAACTATAATAAATATACGTATTACTTTTATTATCATCAATATAACATGCACCATTAGCCATATTTTACTATCATTATCGCTAGAACTATAATAATTATACTTATTACTCCCGATATTATCAATATAACATGCATTATTACCCATATAATGCAGGTATTATCGCTAGAACTGAAATAGTTATACCTATTACTTATATTATTAGCAATATAACGTGCATTATTACCCACATTATGCAGTTATTATCGCTATAACTGTAATAATTATACTTATTACTTATATTATTATCAATATAACGTGCATTACTACCCATATTATGCAGTTATTATCGCTAGAACTATAATAAATATACGTATTACTTTTATTATCATCAATATAACATGAACTATTAGCCATATTGTACAATTAGTATCGCTAGAACTATAATAATTATACTTATTACTCCCGATATTATCAATATAACATGCATTATTACACATATAATGCAGTTATTATCGCTAGAACTGTAATAATTATACTTATTACTTATATTATTAGCAATATAACGCGCATTATTTCCCATATTATGCAGTTATTATCGCTAGAACTATAATAAATATACGTATTACTTTTATTATCATCAGTATAACGTGCATTATTACCATAATTTTGCAGTTATTATCGCTATAACTGTAATAATTATACTTATTACTTATATTATTATCAATATAACATGCATTATTACCCATATAATGGAGTTATTATCGCTAGAACTATAATAATTATACTTATTACTACCAATATTATCAATATAACATGCATTATTACCCATATAATGCAGTTGTTATCGCTAGAACTGTAATAATTATACTTATTACTTATATTATTATCAATATAACATGCATTATTACCCATATTATGCAGTTATTATCGCTCCAACTATAACAAATATACGTATTACTTTTATTATCATCAATATAACATGCACTATTAGCCATATTTTACTATCACTATCGCTAGAACTATAATAATTATACTTATTACTCCCAATATTATCAATATAACATGCATTCTTACCATTATAGTGCAGTTATTATCGCTAGAACTGTAATAATTATACTTATCACTTATATTATTATCTATATAACATGCATTATTAACCATATTATGCAGTTATTATCGCTAGAACTATAATAAATATACTTAGTACTTTAATTATCATCAATATAACATGCATTAATACCCATTTTATGCAGTTATTATCGCTAGAACTATAATAAATATACGTATTACTTTTATTATCATCAATATAACATGCACTATTAGCCATACTTTTCTATCATTATCGCTAGAACTATAATAATTATACTTATTACTCCCGATATTATCAATATAACTTGCATTATTACCCATATAATGCAGGTATTATCGCTAGAACTGAAATAGTTATACCTATTACTTATATTATTAGCAATATAACTTGCATTATTACCCACATTATGCAGTTATTATCGCTATAACAGTAATAATTATACTTATTACTTATATTATTATCAATATAACATGCATTATTACCCATATAATGGAGTTATTATCGCTAGAACTATAATAATTATACTTATTACTCCCAAAATTATCAATATAACATGGATTATTACCCATATAATGGAGTTATTATCGCTAGAACTGTAATAATTATACTTATTACTTTTATTATTATCAATATAACGTGCACTATTTGGAATATTTTATTATTATTATCGCTAAAACTATAATAATTATACTTATTACTCACAATATTATCAATATAACATGCATTATTACCCATATAATGCAGGTATTATCGCTAGAACTGTAATAGTTATACTTATTACTTATATTATTAGCAATATAACGTGCATTATTACCCATATTATGCAGTTATTATCGCTAGAACTATAATAAATATACGTATTACTTTTATTATCATCAATATAACATGCACCATTAGCCATATTTTACTATCATTATCGCTAGAACTATAATAATTATACTTATTACTCCCGATATTATCAATATAACATGCATTATTACCCATATAATGCAGGTATTATCGCTAGAACTGTAATAGTTATACTTATTACTTATATTATTAGCAATATAACGTGCATTATTACCCATATTATGCAGTTATTATCGCTATAACTGTAATAATTATACTTATTACTTATATTATTATCAATATAACATGCATTATTACACATATAATGGAGTTATTATCGCTAGAACTATAATAATTATACTTATTACTCCCAAAATTATCAATATAACATGGATTATTACCCATATAATGCAGTTATTATCGCTAGAACTGTAATAGTTATACTTATTACTTATATTATTAGCAATATAACGTGCATTATTACCCATATTATGCAGTTATTATCGCTAGAACTATAATAAATATACGTATTACTTTTATTATCATCAATATAACATGCACTATTAGCCATATTTTACTATCATTATCGCTAGAACTATAATAATTATACTTATTACTCCGATGTTATCAATATAACATGCATTATTACGCATATAATGCAGGTATTATCGCTAGAACTGAAATAGTTATACCTATTACTTATATTATTAGCAATATAACGTGCATTATTACCCACATTATGCAGTTATTATCGCTATAACTGTAATAATTATACTTATTACTTATATTATTATCAATATAACATGCATTACTACCCATATTATGCAGTTATTATCGCTAGAACTATAATAAATATACGTATTACTTTTATTATCATCAATATAACATGCATTATTACCCATATTATGCAGTTATTATCGATAGAACTGCAATAAATATACTTATTTCTTTTATTATTATCAATATAGCATGCACTATTAGCCATATTTTAATCTTATTATCGCTAGAACTATAATAATTATACTTATTACTCCCAATATTATCAATATAACATGCATTATTACCCATATAATGCAGTTATTATCGCTAGAATTGTAATGATTACACTTATTACTTATATTTTTATCAATATAACATGCATTATTACGCACATTATGCAGTTATTATCGTTAGAACTGTAATAAATATACTTATTACTTTTATTATTTTCAATATAACATGAACTATTAGCCATATTGTACTATTATTATCGCTTGAACTATAATAATTATACTTATTACTCCCGATATTATCAATATAACATGCATTATTACACATATAATGCAGTTATTATCGCTAGAACTGTAATAATTATACTTATTACTTATATTATTAGCAATATAACGCGCATTATTTCGCATATTATGCAGTTATTATCGCTATAACTGTAATAATTATACTTATTACTTATATTATTATCAATATAACATGCATTATTACCCATATAATGGAGTTATTATCGCTAGAACTATAATAATTATACTTATTACTTCCAAAATTATCAATATAACATGGATTATTACCCATATAATGCAGTTATTATCGCTAGAACAGTAATAATTATACTTATTACTTATATTATTATCAATATAACATGCATTACTACCCATATTATGCAGTTATTATCGCTAGAACTATAATAAATATACGTATTACTTTTATTATCATCAATATAACATGCACTATTAGCCATATTTTACTATCATTATCGCTAGAACTATAATAATTATACTTATTACTCCCGATATTATCAATATAACATGCATTATTACCCATATAATGCAGGTATTATCGCTAGAACTGAAATAGTTATACCTATTACTTATATTATTTGCAATATAACGTGCATTATTACCCACATTATGCAGTTATTATCGCTATAACTGTAATAATTATACTTATTACTTATATTATTATCAATATAACGTGCATTACTACCCATATTATGCAGTTATTATCGCTAGAACTATAATAAATATACGTATTACTTTTATTATCATCAATATAACATGAACTATTATCCATATTGTACTATTAGTATCGCTAGAACTATAATAATTATACTTATTACTCCCGATATTATCAATATAACATGCATTATTACACATATAATGCAGTTATTATCGCTAGAACTGTAATAATTATACTTATTACTTATATTATTAGCAATATAACGCGCATTATTTCCCATATTATGCAGTTATTATCGCTAGAACTATAATAAATATACGTATTACTTTTATTATCATCAGTATAACATGCATTATTACGCGATATTATGCAGTTATTATCGATAGAACTGTAATAAATATACTTTTTACTTTTATTATTATCAATATAACATGCACTATTTGGAATATTTTACTATTATTATCGCTAAAACTATAATAATTATACTTATTTCTCCCACTATTATCAATATAACATGCATTTTTACCCATATAATGCAGTTGTTATCGCTAGAACTGTAATAGTTATACTTATTACTTATATTATTAGCAATATAACGTGCATTATTACCCATATTATGCAGTTATTATCGCTATAACTGTAATAATTATACTTATTACTTATATTATTATCAATATAACATGCATTATTACACATATAATGGAGTTATTATCGCTAGAACTATAATAATTATAATTATTACTCCCAAAATTATCAATATAACATGGATTATTACCCATATAATGCAGTTATTATCGCTAGAACTGTAATAATTATACTTATTACTTATATTATTATCAATATAACATGCATTACTACCCATATTATGCAGTTATTATCGCTAGAACTATAATAAATATACGTATTACTTTTATTATCATCAATATAACATGCACTATTAGCCATATTTTACTATCATTATCGCTAGAACTATAATAATTATACTTATTACTCCGATATTATCAATATAACATGCATTATTACCCATATAATGCAGGTATTATCGCTAGAACTGAAATAGTTATACCTATTACTTATATTATTAGCAATATAACGTGCATTATTACCCACATTATGCAGTTATTATCGCTATAACTGTAATAATTATACTTATTACTTATATTATTATCAATATAACATGCATTACTACCCATATTATGCAGTTATTATCGCTAGAACTATAATAAATATACGTATTACTTTTATTATCATCAATATAACATGCATTATTACCCATATTATGCAGTTATTATCGATAGAACTGCAATAAATATACTTATTTCTTTTATTATTATCAATATAGCATGCACTATTAGCCATATTTTAATCTTATTATCGCTAGAACTATAATAATTATACTTATTACTCCCAATATTATCAATATAACATGCATTATTACCCATATAATGCAGTTATTATCGCTAGAATTGTAATGATTATACTTATTACTTATATTTTTATCAATATAACATGCATTATTACGCACATTATGCAGTTATTATCGTTAGAACTGTAATAAATATACTTATTACTTTTATTATTTTCAATATAACATGAACTATTAGCCATATTGTACTATTATTATCGCTTGAACTATAATAATTATACTTATTACTCCCGATATTATCAATATAACATGCATTATTACACATATAATGCAGTTATTATCGCTAGAACTGTAATAATTATACTTATTACTTATATTATTAGCAATATAACGCGCATTATTTCGCATATTATGCAGTTATTATCGCTATAACTGTAATAATTATACTTATTACTTATATTATTATCAATATAACATGCATTATTACCCATATAATGGAGTTATTATCGCTAGAACTATAATAATTATACTTATTACTTCCAAAATTATCAATATAACATGGATTATTACCCATATAATGCAGTTATTATCGCTAGAACAGTAATAATTATACTTATTACTTATATTATTATCAATATAACATGCATTACTACCCATATTATGCAGTTATTATCGCTAGAACTATAATAAATATACGTATTACTTTTATTATCATCAATATAACATGAACTATTATCCATATTGTACTATTAGTATCGCTTGAACTATAATAATTATACTTATTACGCCCGATATTATCAATATAACATGCATTATTACACATATAATGCAGTTATTATCGCTAGAACTGTAATAATTATACTTATTACTTATATTATTAGCAATATAACGCGCATTATTTCCCATATTATGCAGTTATTATCGCTAGAACTATAATAAATATACGTATTACTTTTATTATCATCAGTATAACATGCATTATTACGCGATATTATGCAGTTATTATCGATAGAACTGTAATAAATATACTTTTTACTTTTATTATTATCAATATAACATGCACTATTTGGAATATTTTACTATTATTATCGCTAAAACTATAATAATTATACTTATTTCTCCCACTATTATCAATATAACATGCATTTTTACCCATATAATGCAGTTGTTATCGCTAGAACTGTAATAGTTATACCTATTACTTATATTATTAGCAATATAACGTGCATTATTACCCACATTATGCAGTTATTATCGCTAGAACTGTAATAATTATACTTATTACTTATATTATTATCAATATAACATGCATTATTACCCATATAATGGAGTTATTATCGCTAGAACTATAATAATTATACTTATTACTTCCAAAGTTATCAACATAACATGGATTATGACCCATATAATGCAGTTATTATCGCTAGAACTATAATGAATATACTTATTACTTTTATTATTATCAATATAACGTGCACTATTTGGAATATTTTATTATTATTATCGCTAAAACTATAATAATTATACTTATTACTCACAATATTATCAATATAACATGCATTATTACCCATATAATGCAGGTATTATCGCTAGAACTGTAATAGTTATACTTATTACTTATATTATTAGCAATATAACGTGCATTATTACCCATATTATGCAGTTATTATCGCTAGAACTATAATAAATATACGTATTACTTTTATTATCATCAATATAACATGCACCATTAGCCATATTTTACTATCATTATCGCTAGAACTATAATAATTATACTTATTACTCCCGATATTATCAATATAACATGCATTATTACCCATATAATGCAGGTATTATCGCTAGAACTGAAATAGTTATACCTATTACTTATATTATTAGCAATATAACGTGCATTATTACCCACATTATGCAGTTATTATCGCTATAACTGTAATAATTATACTTATTACTTATATTATTATCAATATAACGTGCATTACTACCCATATTATGCAGTTATTATCGCTAGAACTATAATAAATATACGTATTACTTTTATTATCATCAATATAACATGAACTATTAGCCATATTGTACAATTAGTATCGCTAGAACTATAATAATTATACTTATTACTCCCGATATTATCAATATAACATGCATTATTACACATATAATGCAGTTATTATCGCTAGAACTGTAATAATTATACTTATTACTTATATTATTAGCAATATAACGCGCATTATTTCCCATATTATGCAGTTATTATCGCTAGAACTATAATAAATATACGTATTACTTTTATTATCATCAGTATAACGTGCATTATTACCATAATTTTGCAGTTATTATCGCTATAACTGTAATAATTATACTTATTACTTATATTATTATCAATATAACATGCATTATTACCCATATAATGGAGTTATTATCGCTAGAACTATAATAATTATACTTATTACTACCAATATTATCAATATAACATGCATTATTACCCATATAATGCAGTTGTTATCGCTAGAACTGTAATAATTATACTTATTACTTATATTATTATCAATATAACATGCATTATTACCCATATTATGCAGTTATTATCGCTCCAACTATAACAAATATACGTATTACTTTTATTATCATCAATATAACATGCACTATTAGCCATATTTTACTATCACTATCGCTAGAACTATAATAATTATACTTATTACTCCCAATATTATCAATATAACATGCATTCTTACCATTATAGTGCAGTTATTATCGCTAGAACTGTAATAATTATACTTATCACTTATATTATTATCTATATAACATGCATTATTAACCATATTATGCAGTTATTATCGCTAGAACTATAATAAATATACTTAGTACTTTAATTATCATCAATATAACATGCATTAATACCCATTTTATGCAGTTATTATCGCTAGAACTATAATAAATATACGTATTACTTTTATTATCATCAATATAACATGCACTATTAGCCATACTTTTCTATCATTATCGCTAGAACTATAATAATTATACTTATTACTCCCGATATTATCAATATAACTTGCATTATTACCCATATAATGCAGGTATTATCGCTAGAACTGAAATAGTTATACCTATTACTTATATTATTAGCAATATAACGTGCATTATTACCCACATTATGCAGTTATTATCGCTAGAACTGTAATAATTATACTTATTACTTATATTATTATCAATATAATATGCATTATTACCCATATAATGGAGTTATTATCGCTAGAACTATAATAATTATACTTATTACTTCCAAAGTTATCAACATAACATGGATTATGACCCATATAATGCAGTTATTATCGCTAGAACTATAATGAATATACTTTTCCTTTTATTATTATCAATATAACGTGCACTATTTGGAATATTTTATTATTATTATCGCTAAAACTATAATAATTGTACTTATTACTCCCGATATTATCAATATAACATGCATTATTACCCATATAATGCAGGTATTATCGCTAGAACTGAAATAGTTATACCTATTACTTATATTATTAGCAATATAACGTGCATTATTACCCACATTATGCAGTTTGTAACGAGGCATATTTTTGTCCCTTACTTTTTGGGGGTAACCTAATTTTTTCTGGTTATGCCTCGTTACGATGACCCTCCCGGATTGCCAACCCCACTCCTCCGCCTGAGCGGATTCCTCGCCACGGGGGTCAGTGCGTGTGTGTGTGTGGCGTGTTTTCTTTTTTTTTATTATTCTATTTTTATTATTCTCCTTTCTTTCTTTTCTTCTTTTCTTTTATTTATTTTCGCCCTCCCCACTTCCAACCGGCGGCCAGAAGAGCCTGCAGCATCCCCGGTCGCGGAGGAACCCCTCTCTGGGCGATAGAGGTGCGGGATGGGCCCACGACGGAAGGACGCGGCTGTCCGGTCGCGGCACCGCCCCCGTCATCCTCCGCGGGGGGCGACCGGCAGCCCAGCAGCAGAAAGCGCCAGGCCTGGGGACGAGCTACCCCCGACCGCCACCTCGAGAGGGCCCCAGGACCTGGCTTCCCCAGAGCACCACGGGATGGCCCATCCTCGACGCCGAAATCCCCGGGGTGGGGGAATACCGCGAACCGGGGAAGAAGATCGAAAAGCAGAGAAGAGAGCGAGCCGCCGGTACGCGATAACGCCCCGCTTATTTGCCAGTCTTTATTTGCCACTTTGCGTTTTCTTTTTTTTTTTCTTTTCTTTTCCGTTTTTCTTGTTTTTCTTTATTGTACGCGTTAATCGCCGTGGGTGTGTTGTTTCTTTTGCTTTGTGTTCTTTGGTGTGCTGTGTGCGAGTTGCCGCCCCGGGTGAGAGGATTAACGCCCCGACACCGAAAGAAAGGTAGGAGCCTTCTCGCTACCCCGTTCTTTCTTTTTGTTGTTATTGATTTGTGCGTGGCGAGGGTGATAGGACCCTTGACCCCAGTGACGAGGACCCTAGAGGCCGCGGACGGTGTAATTCGACACCGCCCTTCCCCCCTAACGCCGAACCGTATTTTCTGTTTCGCGTTTCGCGAATTTCTTGCGTTGTATTTGAGATTTAGGACCAACGTCCCCTTGTTGTCCACGACCCCTAAGAGGGCGTGCTCCCGCGCGGACGAATCCCCAGCGGAAACGCGATCGAAGCAATTTTGTACTACGCGTGCGTACCGTGTGCCCCCGCGCCGCGATAGCCTCCCTCGCAACTGGCGAGTTGACCCCCTTCTCCTTGACCGTTGCCTGTAACGCGTGGGGCCCACCACCGTTTCTTTTGTACTCCCTTTTCTTTTTGCTGGCGTGGCCTATTCAGGCCCAAATAAATCTCTCTTTGTGTTGGATACAAGATCGCGGGTCTTTTACTACTTTTTTTTTCTTTCCTTTCCTGGCCCCCCTCTGAGTCCCGCTCCCGACAGAGCAGCCGGAAGGGCGATTACCGCGGACGAGTGCATTAGCACTGGCGCCCCATTAGATAAATCGGCCGTGGGTGAGCGTATCGGTGAGTGGAGGACAGTTTTCCCCAACTGCCCCCACCCTAGGGACCCCTTTCGGGCTTTCCCCCCACCGATCCGTCACAAGTTATTATCGCTATAACTGTAATAATTATACTTATTACTTATATTATTATCAATATAACGTGCATTACTACCCATATTATGCAGTTATTATCGCTAGAACTATAATAAATATACGTATTACTTATATTATCATCAATATAACATGAACTATTAGCCATATTGTACTATTATTATCGCTAGAACTATAATAATTATACTTATTACTCCCGATATTATCAATATAACATGCATTATTACACATATAATGCAGTTATTATCGCTAGAACTGTAATAATTATACTTATTACTTATATTATTAGCAATATAACGCGCATTATTTCGCATATTATGCAGTTACTATCGCTATAACTGTAATAATTATACTTATTACTTATATTATTATCAATATAACGTGCATTATTACCCACATTATGCAGTTATTATCGCTATAACTGTAATAATTATACTTATTACGTATATTATTATCAATATAACATGCATTATTACCCATATAATGGAGTTATTATGACTAGAACTATAATAATTATACGTATTACTCCCAATATTATCAATATAACATGCATTATTACCATTATAGTGCAGTTATTATCGCTAGAACTGTAATAATTATACTTATCACTTATATTATTATCAATATAACATGCATTATTACCCATATTATGCAGTTATTATCGCTAGAACTATAATAAATATACGTATTACTTTTATTATCATCAATATAACATGCACCATTAGCCATATTTTACTATCATTATCGCTAGAACTATAATAATTATACTTATTACTCCCGATATTATCAATATAACATGCATTATTACCCATATAATGCAGGTATTATCGCTAGAACTGAAATAGTTATACCTATTACTTATATTATTAGCAATATAACGTGCATTATTACCCACATTATGCAGTTATTATCGCTATAACTGTAATAATTATACTTATTACTTATATTATTATCAATATAACATGCATTACTACCCATATTATGCAGTTATTATCGCTAGAACTATAATAAATATACGTATTACTTTTATTATCATCCATATAACATGCATTGTTACCCATATTATGCAGTTATTATCGATAGAACTGCAATAAATATACTTATTTCTTTTATTATTATCAATATAGCATGCACTATTAGCCATATTTTAATCTTATTATCGCTAGAACTATAATAATTATACTTATTACTCCCAATATTATCAATATAACATGCATTATTACCCATATAATGCAGTTATTATCGCTAGAATTGTAATGATTATACTTATTACTTATATTTTTATCAATATAACATGCATTATTACGCACATTATGCAGTTATTATCGTTAGAACTGTAATAAATATACTTATTACTTTTATTATTTTCAATATAACATGAACTATTAGCCATATTGTACTATTATTATCGCTTGAACTATAATAATTATACTTATTACTCCCGATATTATCAATATAACATGCATTATTACACATATAATGCAGTTATTATCGCTAGAACTGTAATAATTATACTTATTACTTATATTATTAGCAATATAACGCGCATTATTTCCCATATTATGCAGTTATTATCGCTAGAACTATAATAAATATACGTATTACTTTTATTATCATCAGTATAACATGCATTATTACGCGATATTATGCAGTTATTATCGATAGAACTGTAATAAATATACTTTTTACTTTTATTATTATCAATATAACATGCACTATTTGGAATATTTTACTATTATTATCGCTAAAACTATAATAATTATACTTATTTCTCCCACTATTATCAATATAACATGCATTTTTACCCATGTAATGCAGTTGTTATCGCTAGAACTGTAATAGTTATACTTATTACTTATATTATTAGCAATATAACGTGCATTATTACCCATATTATGCAGTTATTATCGCTATAACTGTAATAATTATACTTATTACTTATATTATTATCAATATAACATGCATTATTACCCATATAATGGAGTTATTATCGCTAGAACTATAATAATTATACTTATTACTCCCAAAATTATCAATATAACATGGATTATTACCCATATAATGCAGTTATTATCGCTAGAACTGTAATAATTGTACTTATTACTTATATTATTATCAATATAACATGCATTACTACCCATATTATGCAGTTATTATCGCTAGAACTGTAATAAATATACGTATTACTTTTATTATCATCAATGTAACATGCATTATTACCGATATTATGCAGTTATTATCGATAGAACTGTAATAAATATACTTTTTACTTTTATTATTATCAATATAACATGCACTATTTGGAATATTTTACTATTATTATCGCTAAAACTATAATAATTATACTTATTACTCCCAATATTATCAATATAACATGCATTATTACCCATATAATGCAGTTATTATCGCTAGAACTGTAATAATTGTACTTATTACTTATATTATTATCAATATAACATGCATTACTACCCATATTATGCAGTTATTATCGCTAGAACTGTAATAAATATACGTATTACTTTTATTATCATCAATGTAACATGCATTATTACCGATATTATGCAGTTATTATCGATAGAACTGTAATAAATATACTTTTTACTTTTATTATTATCAATATAACATGCACTATTTGGAATATTTTACTATTATTATCGCTAAAACTATAATAATTATACTTATTACTCCCAATATTATCAATATAACATGCATTATTACCCATATAATGCAGTTGTTATCGCTAGAACTGTAATAATTATACTTATTACTTATATTATTATCAATATAACATGCATTGCTACCCATATTATGCAGTTATTATCGCTAGAACTATAATAAATATACGTATTACTTTTATTATCATCAATATAGCATGCACTATTAGCCATATTTTACTATCATTATCGCTAGAACTATAATAATTATACTTATTACTCCCAATATTATCAATATAACATGCATTATTTACCATATAATGCAGGTATTATCGCTAGAACTGTAATAGTTATACTTATTACTTATATTATTAGCAATATAACGTGCATTATTACCCATATTATGCAGTTATTATCGCTATAACTGTAATAATTATACTTATTACTTATATTATTATCAATATAACATGCATTATTACCCATATAATGGAGTTATTATCGCTAGAACTATAATAATTATACTTATTACTCCCAAAATTATCAATATAACATGGATTATTACCCATATAATGCAGTTATTATCGCTAGAACTGTAATAATTATACTTATTACTTATATTATTATCAATATAACATGCATTACTACCCATATTATGCAGTTGTTATCGCTAGAACTATAATAAATATACGTATTACTTTTATTATCATCAATATAACATGCACTATTAGCCATATTTTACTCTTATTATCGCTAGAACTATAATAATTATACTTATTACTCCCAATATTATCAATATAACATGCATTATTACCCATATAATGCAGTTATTATCGCTAGAATTGTAATGATTATCCTTATTACTTCTATTTTTCTCAATATAACATGCATTATTACGCACATTATGCAGTTATTATCGTTAGAACTGTAATAAATATACTTATTACTTTTATTATTTTCAATATAACATGAACTATTAGCACATATTGTACTATTATTATCGCTTGAACTATAATAATTATACTTATTACTCCCGATATTATCAATATAACATGCATTATTACACATATAATGCAGTTATTATCGCTAGAACTGTAATAATTATACTTATTACTTATATTATTAGCAATATAACGCGCATTATTTCGCATATTATGCAGTTATTATCGCTATAACTGTAATAATTATACTTATTACTTATATTATTATCAATATAACGTGCATTATTACCCACATTATGCAGTTATTATCGCTATAACTGTAATAATTACACTTATTACGTATATTATTATCAATATAACATGCATTATTACCCATATAATGGAGTTATTATGACTAGAACTATAATAATTATACGTATTACTCCCAATATTATCAATATAACATGCATTATTACCATTATAGTGCAGTTATTATCGCTAGAACTGTAATAATTATACTTATCACTTATATAATTATCAATATAACATGCATTATTACCCATATTATGCAGTTGTTATCGCTAGAACTATAATAAATATACGTATTACTTTTATTATCATCAATATAACATGCACTATTAGCCATATTTTACTATCATTATCGCTAGAACTATAATAATTATACTTATTACTCCCGATATTATCAATATAACATGCATTATTACCCATATAATGCAGGTATTATCGCTAGAACTGTAATAGTTATACTTATTACTTATATTATTAGCAATATAACATGCATTATTACACATATAATGCAGTTATTATCGCTAGAACTGTAATAATTATACTTATTACTTATATTATTAGCAATATAACGCGCATTATTTCCCATATTATGCAGTTATTATCGCTAGAACTATAATAAATATACGTATTACTTTTATTATCATCAGTATAACATGCATTATTACGCGATATTATGCAGTTATCATCGATAGAAATGTAATAAATATACTTTTTACTTTTATTATTATCAATATAACATGCACTATTTGGAATATTTTACTATTATTATCGCTAAAACTATAATAATTATACTTATTACTCCCACTATTATCAATATAACATGCATTATTACCCATATAATGCAGTTGTCATCGCTAGAACTGTAATAATTATACTTATCACTTATATTATTATCAATATAACATACATTATTACCCATATTATGCAGTTATTATCGCTAGAACTATAATAAATATACGTATTACTTTTATTATCATCAATATAACATGCATTATTACCCATATAATGCAGGTATTATCGCTAGAACTGTAATAGTTATACTTATTACTTATATTATTAGCAATATAACGTGCATTATTACCCATATTATGCAGTTATTATCGCTAGAACTGTAATAATTATACTTATTACTTATATTATTATCAATATAACATGCATTATTACCCATATAATGGAGTTATTATCGCTAGAACTATAATAATTATACTTATTACTCCCAAAATTATCAATATAACATGGATTATTACCCATATAATGCAGTTATTATTGCTAGAACTGTAATAATTATACTTATTACTTATATTATTATCAATATAACATGCATTACTACCCATATTATGCAGTTATTATCGCTAGAACTATAATAAATATACGTATTACTTTTATTATCATCAATATAGCATGCACTATTAGCCATATTTTACTATCATTATCGCTAGAACTATAATAATTATACTTATTACTCCCAATATTATCAATATAACATGCATTATTTACCATATAATGCAGGTATTATCGCTAGAACTGTAATAGTTATACTTATTACTTATATTATTAGCAATATAACGTGCATTATTACCCATATTATGCAGTTATTATCGCTATAACTGTAATAATTATACTTATTACTTATATTATTATCAATATAACATGCATTATTACCCATATAATGGAGTTATTATCGCTAGAACTATAATAATTATACTTATTACTCCCAAAATTATCAATATAACATGGATTATTACCCATATAATGCAGTTATTATCGCTAGAACTGTAATAATTATACTTATTACTTATATTATTATCAATATAACATGCATTACTACCCATATTATGCAGTTGTTATCGCTAGAACTATAATAAATATACGTATTACTTTTATTATCATCAATATAACATGCACTATTAGCCATATTTTACTCTTATTATCGCTAGAACTATAATAATTATGCTTATTACTCCCAATATTATCAATATAACATGCATTATTACCCATATAATGCAGTTATTATCGCTAGAATTGTAATGATTATCCTTATTACTTCTATTTTTATCAATATAACATGCATTATTACGCACATTATGCAGTTATTATCGTTAGAACTGTAATAAATATACTTATTACTTTTATTATTTTCAATATAACATGAACTATTAGCCATATTGTACTATTATTATCGCTAGAACTATAATAATTATACTTATTACTCCCGATATTATCAATATAACATGCATTATTACACATATAATGCAGTTATTATCGCTAGAACTGTAATAATTATACTTATTACTTATATTATTAGCAATATAACGCGCATTATTTCGCATATTATGCAGTTACTATCGCTATAACTGTAATAATTATACTTATTACTTATATTATTATCAATATAACGTGCATTATTACCCACATTATGCAGTTATTATCGCTATAACTGTAATAATTATACTTATTACGTATATTATTATCAATATAACATGCATTATTACCCATATAATGGAGTTATTATGACTAGAACTATAATAATTATACGTATTACTCCCAATATTATCAATATAACATGCATTATTACCATTATAGTGCAGTTATTATCGCTAGAACTGTAATAATTATACTTATCACTTATATTATTATCAATATAACATGCATTATTACCATTATAGTGCAGTTATTATCGCTAGAACTGTAATAATTATACTTATCACTTATATTATTATCAATATAACATGCATTATTACCCATATTATGCAGTTATTATCGCTAGAACTATAATAAATATACGTATTACTTTTATTATCATCAATATAACATGCACTATTAGCCATATTTTACTATCATTATCGCTAGAACTATAATAATTATACTTATTACTCCCGATATTATCAATATAACATGCATTATTACCCATATAATGCAGGTATTATCGCTAGAACTGTAATAGTTATACTTATTACTTATATTATTAGCAATATAACGTGCATTATTACCCATATTATGCAGTTATTATCGCTATAACTGTAATAATTATACTTATTACTTATATTATTATCAATATAACATGCATTATTACACATATAATGGAGTTATTATCGCTAGAATTATAATAATTATACTTATTACTCCCAAAATTATCAATATAACATGGATTATTACCCATATAATGCAGTTATTATCGCTAGAACTGTAATAATTATACTTATTACTTATATTATTATCAATATAACATGCATTACTACCCATATTATGCAGTTATTATCGCTAGAACTATAATAAATATACGTATTACTTTTATTATCATCAATATAACATGCACTATTAGCCATATTTTACTATCATTATCGCTAGAACTATAATAATTATACTTATTACTCCCGATATTATCAATATAACATGCATTATTACCCATATAATGCAGGTATTATCGCTAGAACTGAAATAGTTATACCTATTACTTATATTATTAGCAATATAACGTGCATTATTACCCACATTATGCAGTTATTATCGCTATAACTGTAATAATTATACTTATTACTTATATTATTATCAATATAACATGCATTACTACCCATATTATGCAGTTATTATCGCTAGAACTATAATAAATATACGTATTACTTTTATTATCATCAATATAACATGCATTATTACCCATATTATGCAGTTATTATCGATAGAACTGCAATAAATATACTTATTTCTTTTATTATTATCAATATAGCATGCACTATTAGCCATATTTTAATCTTATTATCGCTAGAACTATAATAATTATACTTATTACTCCCAATATTATCAATATAACATGCATTATTACCCATATAATGCAGTTATTATCGCTAGAATTGTAATGATTATACTTATTACTTATATTTTTATCAATATAACATGCATTATTACGCACATTATGCAGTTATTATCGTTAGAACTGTAATAAATATACTTATTACTTTTATTATTTTCAATATAACATGAACTATTAGCCATATTGTACTATTATTATCGCTTGAACTATAATAATTATACTTATTACTCCCGATATTATCAATATAACATGCATTATTACACATATAATGCAGTTATTATCGCTAGAACTGTAATAATTATACTTATTACTTATATTATTAGCAATATAACGCGCATTATTTCGCATATTATGCAGTTATTATCGCTATAACTGTAATAATTATACTTATTACTTATATTATTATCAATATAACATGCATTATTACCCATATAATGGAGTTATTATCGCTAGAACTATAATAATTATACTTATTACTTGCAAAATTATCAATATAACATGGATTATTACCCATATAATGCAGTTATTATCGCTAGAACAGTAATAATTATACTTATTACTTATATTATTATCAATATAACATGCATTACTACCCATATTATGCAGTTATTGTCGCTAGAACTATAATAAATATACGTATTACTTTTATTATCATCAATATAACATGCACTATTAGCCATATTTTACTATCATTATCGCTAGAACTATAATAATTATACTTATTACTCCCGATATTATCAATATAACATGCATTATTACCCATATAATGCCGGTATTATCGCTAGAACTGAAATAGTTATACCTATTACTTATATTATTAGCAATATAACTTGCATTATTACCCACATTATGCAGTTATTATCGCTATAACTGTAATAATTATACTTATTACTTATATTATTATCAATATAACATGCATTATTACCCATATAATGCAGTTATTATCGCTAGAACTATAATAAATATACGTATTACTTTTATTATCGTCAATATAACATGAACTATTATCCATATTGTACTATCATTATCGCTAGAACTATAATAATTATACTTATTGCTCCCGATATTATCAATATAACATGCATTATTACCCATATAATGCAGGTATTATCGCTAGAACTGAAATAGTTATACCTATTACTTATATTATTTGCAATATAACGTGCATTATTACCCACATTATGCAGTTATTATCGCTATAACTGTAATAATTATACTTATTACTTATATTATTATCAATATAACGTGCATTACTACCCATATTATGCAGTTATTATCGCTAGAACTATAATAAATATACGTATTACTTTTATTATCATCAATATAACATGAACTATTATCCATATTGTACTATTAGTATCGCTAGAACTATAATAATTATACTTATTACTCCCGATATTATCAATATAACATGCATTATTACACATATAATGCAGTTATTATCGCTAGAACTGTAATAATTATACTTATTACTTATATTATTAGCAATATAACGCGCATTATTTCCCATATTATGCAGTTATTATCGCTAGAACTATAATAAATATACGTATTGCTTTTATTATCATCAGTATAACATGCATTATTACGCGATATTATGCAGTTATTATCGATAGAACTGTAATAAATATACTTTTTACTTTTATTATTATCAATATAACATGCACTATTTGGAATATTTTACTATTATTATCGCTAAAACTATAATAATTATACTTATTTCTCCCACTATTATCAATATAACATGCATTTTTACCCATATAATGCAGTTGTTATCGCTAGAACTGTAATAGTTATACTTATTACTTATATTATTAGCAATATAACGTGCATTATTACCCATATTATGCAGTTATTATCGCTATAACTGTAATAATTATACTTATTACTTATATTATTATCAATATAACATGCATTATTACCCATATAATGGAGTTATTATCGCTAGAACTATAATAATTATACTTATTACTCCCAAAATTATCAATATAACATGCATTTTTACCCATATAATGCAGTTGTTATCGCTAGAACTGTAATAGTTATACTTATTACTTATATTATTAGCAATATAACGTGCATTTTTACCCATATAATGCAGTTGTTATCGCTAGAACTGTAATAGTTATACTTATTACTTATATTATTAGCAATATAACGTGCATTATTACCCATATTATGCAGTTATTATCGCTATAACTGTAATAATTATACTTATTACTTATATTATTATCAATATAACATGGATTATTACCCATATAATGCAGTTATTATCGCTAGAACTGTAATAATTGTACTTATTACTTATATTATTAGCAATATAACGCGCATTATTTCGCATATTATGCAGTTATTATCGCTATAACTGTAATAATTATACTTATTACTTATATTATTATCAATATAACATGCATTATTACCCATATAATGGAGTTATTATCGCTAGAACTATAATAATTATACTTATTACTTCCAAAATTATCAATATAACATGGATTATTACCCATATAATGCAGTTATTATCGCTAGAACAGTAATAATTATACTTATTACTTATATTATTATCAATATAACATGCATTACTACCCATATTATGCAGTTATTATCGCTAGAACTATAATAAATATACGTATTACTTTTATTATCATCAATATAACATGCACTATTAGCCATATTTTACTATCATTATCGCTAGAACTATAATAATTATACTTATTACTCCCGATATTATCAATATAACATGCATTATTACCCATATAATGCCGGTATTATCGCTAGAACTGAAATAGTTATACCTATTACTTATATTATTAGCAATATAACTTGCATTATTACCCACATTATGCAGTTATTATCGCTATAACTGTAATAATTATACTTATTACTTATATTATTATCAATATAACGTGCATTACTACCCATATTATGCAGTTATTATCGCTAGAACTATAATAAATATACGTATTACTTTTATTATCGTCAATATAACATGAACTATTATCCATATTGTACTATCATTATCGCTAGAACTATAATAATTATACTTATTGCTCCCGATATTATCAATATAACATGCATTATTACCCATATAATGCAGGTATTATCGCTAGAACTGAAATAGTTATACCTATTACTTATATTATTTGCAATATAACGTGCATTATTACCCACATTATGCAGTTATTATCGCTATAACTGTAATAATTATACTTATTACTTATATTATTATCAATATAACGTGCATTACTACCCATATTATGCAGTTATTATCGCTAGAACTATAATAAATATACGTATTACTTTTATTATCATCAATATAACATGAACTATTATCCATATTGTACTATTAGTATCGCTAGAACTATAATAATTATACTTATTACTCCCGATATTATCAATATAACATGCATTATTACACATATAATGCAGTTATTATCGCTAGAACTGTAATAATTATACTTATTACTTATATTATTAGCAATATAACGCGCATTATTTCCCATATTATGCAGTTATTATCGCTAGAACTATAATAAATATACGTATTACTTTTATTATCATCAGTATAACATGCATTATTACGCGATATTATGCAGTTATTATCGATAGAACTGTAATAAATATACTTTTTACTTTTATTATTATCAATATAACATGCACTATTTGGAATATTTTACTATTATTATCGCTAAAACTATAATAATTATACTTATTTCTCCCACTATTATCAATATAACATGCATTTTTACCCATATAATGCAGTTGTTATCGCTAGAACTGTAATAGTTATACTTATTACTTATATTATTATCAATATAACATGCATTATTACCCATATTATGCAGTTATTATCGCTCCAACTATAATAAATATACGTATTACTTTTATTATCATCAATATAACATGCACTATTAGCCATATTTTACTATCACTATCGCTAGAACTATAATAATTATACTTATTACTCCCAATATTATCAATATAACATGCATTCTTACCATTATAGTGCAGTTATTATCGCTAGAACTGTAATAATTATACTTATCACTTATATTATTATCTATATAACATGCATTATTAACCATATTATGCAGTTATTATCGCTAGAACTATAATAAATATACGTATTACTTTTGTTATCATAAATATAACATGCATTATTACCCATATTATGCAGTTATTATCGCTAGAACTGTAAGAATTATATTTATTACTTACATTATTATCAATATAACATGCATTATTACCCATATTATGAAGTTATTACCGCTAGAACTGTAGTAATTATACTTTATACTTATATTATTATCAATATAACATGCATTATTACCCATATTATGCAGTTATTATCGATAGAACTGTAATAAATATACTTATTACTTTTATTATTATCAATATAACAATCAATATTAGCCATATTTTACTATCATTATCGCCAGAACTATAATAATTATACTTATTACTCCCAGTATTATCAATATAATATGCATTATTACCCATATAATGCAGTTATTATCGCTAGAATTGTAATAATTATACTTATTACTTATATTATTAGCAATATAACATGCATTATTACGCATATTATGCAGTTATGATCGTTAGAACTATAATAAATATACTTATTACTTATATTATTATCAATATAACATGCATTATTACCCATATAATGGAGTTATTATCGCTAGAACTATAATAATTATACTTATTACTCCCAAAATTATCAATATAACATGGATTATTACCCATATAATGCAGTTATTATCGCTAGAACTGTAATAATTATACTTATTACTTATATTATTATCAATATAACATGCATTACTACCCATATTATGCAGTTGTTATCGCTAGAACTATAATAAATATACGTATTACTTTTATTATCATCAATATAACATGCACTATTAGCCATATTTTACTCTTATTATCGCTAGAACTATAATAATTATACTTATTACTCCCAATATTATCAATATAACATGCATTATTACCCATATAATGCAGTTATTATCGCTAGAATTGTAATGATTATCCTTATTACTTCTATTTTTATCAATATAACATGCATTATTACGCACATTATGCAGTTATTATCGTTAGAACTGTAATAAATATACTTATTACTTTTATTATTTTCAATATAACATGAACTATTAGCCATATTGTACTATTATTATCGCTAGAACTATAATAATTATACTTATTACTCCCGATATTATCAATATAACATGCATTATTACACATATAATGCAGTTATTATCGCTAGAACTGTAATAATTATACTTATTACTTATATTAGTAGCAATATAACGCGCATTATTTCGCATATTATGCAGTTACTATCGCTATAACTGTAATAATTATACTTATTACTTATATTATTATCAATATAACGTGCATTATTACCCACATTATGCAGTTATTATCGCTATAACTGTAATAATTATACTTATTACGTATATTATTATCAATATAACATGCATTATTACCCATATAATGGAGTTATTATGACTAGAACTATAATAATTATACGTATTACTCCCAATATTATCAATATAACATGCATTATTACCATTATAGTGCAGTTATTATCGCTAGAACTGTAATAATTATACTTATCACTTATATTATTATCAATATAACATGCATTATTACCCATATTATGCAGTTATTATCGCTAGAACTATAATAAATATACGTATTACTTTTATTATCATCAATATAACATGCACTATTAGCCATATTTTACTATCATTATCGCAAGAACTATAATAATTATACTTATTACTCCCGATATTATCAATATAACATGCATTATTACCCATATAATGCAGGTATTATCGCTAGAACTGTAATAGTTATACTTATTACTTATATTATTAGCAATATAACGTGCATTATTACCCATATTATGCAGTTATTATCGCTATAACTGTAATAATTATACTTATTACTTATATTATTATCAATATAGCATGCATTATTACACATATAATGGAGTTATTATCGCTAGAACTATAATAATTATACTTATTACTCCCAAAATTATCAATATAACATGGATTATTACCCATATAATGCAGTTATTATCGCTAGAACTGTAATAATTATACTTATTACTTATATTATTATCAATATAACATGCATTACTACCCATATTATGCAGTTATTATCGCTAGAACTATAATAAATATACGTATTACTTTTATTATCATCAATATAACATGCACTATTAGCCATATTTTACTATCATTATCGCTAGAACTATAATAATTATACTTATTACTCCCGATATTATCAATATAACATGCATTATTACCCATATAATGCAGGTATTATCGCTAGAACTGAAATAGTTATACCTATTACTTATATTATTAGCAATATAACGTGCATTATTACCCACATTATGCAGTTATTATCGCTATAACTGTAATAATTATACTTATTACTTATATTATTATCAATATAACATGCATTACTACCCATATTATGCAGTTATTATCGCTAGAACTATAATAAATATACGTATTACTTTTATTATCATCAATATAACATGCATTATTACCCATATTATGCAGTTATTATCGATAGAACTGCAATAAATATACTTATTTCTTTTATTATTATCAATATAGCATGCACTATTAGCCATATTTTAATCTTATTATCGCTAGAACTATAATAATTATACTTATTACTCCCAATATTATCAATATAACATGCATTATTACCCATATAATGCAGTTATTTTCGCTAGAATTGTAATGATTATACTTATTACTTATATTTTTATCAATATAACATGCATTATTACGCACATTATGCAGTTATTATCGTTAGAACTGTAATAAATATACTTATTACTTTTATTATTTTCAATATAACATGAACTATTAGCCATATTGTACTATTATTATCGCTTGAACTATAATAATTATACTTATTACTCCCGATATTATCAATATAACATGCATTATTACACATATAATGCAGTTATTATCGCTAGAACTGTAATAATTATACTTATTACTTATATTATTAGCAATATAACGCGCATTATTTCGCATATTATGCAGTTATTATCGCTATAACTGTAATAATTATTCTTATTACTTATATTATTATCAATATAACATGCATTATTACCCATATAATGGAGTTATTATCGCTAGAACTATAATAATTATACTTATTACTTCCAAAATTATCAATATAACATGGATTATTACCCATATAATGCAGTTATTATCGCTAGAACAGTAATAATTATACTTATTACTTATATTATTATCAATATAACATGCATTACTACCCATATTATGCAGTTATTATCGCTAGAACTATAATAAATATACGTATTACTTTTATTATCATCAATATAACATGAACTATTAGCCATATTTTACTATCATTATCGCTAGAACTATAATAATTATACTTATTACTCCCGATATTATCAATATAACATGCATTATTACCCATATAATGCAGGTATTATCGCTAGAACTGAAATAGTTATACCTATTACTTATATTATTTGCAATATAACTTGCATTATTACCCACATTATGCAGTTATTATCGCTATAACTGTAATAATTATACTTATTACTTATATTATTATCAATATAACATGCATTATTACCCATATAATGGAGTTATTATCGCGAGAACTATAATAATTATACTTATTACTCCCAAAATTATCAATATAACATGGATTATTACCCATATAATGGAGTTATTATCGCTAGAACTGTAATAATTATACTTATTACTTTTATTATTATCAATATAACGTGCATTATTACCCACATTATGCAGTTATTATCGCTATAACTGTAATAATTATACTTATTACTTATATTATTATCAATATAACGTGCATTACTACCCATATTATGCAGTTATTATCGCTAGAACTATAATAAATATACGTATTACTTTTATTATCATCAATATAACATGAACTATTAGCCATATTGTACAATTAGTATCGCTAGAACTATAATAATTATACTTATTACTCCCGATATTATCAATATAACATGCATTATTACACATATAATGCAGTTATTATCGCTAGAACTGTAATAATTATACTTATTACTTATATTATTAGCAATATAACGCGCATTATTTCCCATATTATGCAGTTATTATCGCTAGAACTATAATAAATATACGTATTACTTTTATTATCATCAGTATAACATGCATTATTACGCGATATTATGCAGTTATTATCGATAGAACTGTAATAAATATACTTTTTACTTTTATTATTATCAATATAACATGCACTATTTGGAATATTTTACTATTATTATCGCTAAAACTATAATAATTATACTTATTACTCCCACTATTATCAATATAACATGCATTACTACCCATATTATGCAGTTGTTATCGCTAGAACTATAATAAATATACGTATTACTTTTATTATCATCAATATAACATGCACTATTAGCCATATTTTACTCTTATTATCGCTAGAACTATAATAATTATACTTACTACTCCCAATATTATCAATATAACATGCATTATTACCCATATAATGCAATTATTATCGCTAGAATTGTAATGATTATCCTTATTACTTCTATTTTTATCAATATAACATGCATTATTACGCACATTATGCAGTTATTATCGTTAGAACTGTAATAAATATACTTATTACTTTTATTATTTTCAATATAACATGAACTATTAGCCATATTGTACTATTATTATCGCTAGAACTATAATAATTATACTTATTACTCCCGATATTATCAATATAACATGCATTATTACACATATAATGCAGTTATTATCGCTAGAACTGTAATAATTATACTTATTACTTATATTATTAGCAATATAACGCGCATTATTTCGCATATTATGCAGTTATTATCGCTATAACTGTAATAATTATACTTATTACTTATATTATTATCAATATAACGTGCATTATTACCCACATTATGCAGTTATTATCGCTATAACTGTAATAATTACACTTATTACGTATATTATTATCAATATAACATGCATTATTACCCATATAATGGAGTTATTATGACTAGAACTATAATAATTATACGTATTACTCCCAATATTATCAATATAACATGCATTATTACCATTATAGTGCAGTTATTATCGCTAGAACTGTAATAATTATACTTATCACTTATATTATTATCAATATAACATGCATTATTACCCATATTATGCAGTTGTTATCGCTAGAACTATAATAAATATACGTATTACTTTTATTATCATCAATATAACATGCACTATTAGCCATATTTTACTATCATTATCGCTAGAACTATAATAATTATACTTATTACTCCCGATATTATCAATATAACATGCATTATTACCCATATAATGCAGGTATTATCGCTAGAACTGTAATAGTTATACTTATTACTTATATTATTAGCAATATAACATGCATTATTACACATATAATGCAGTTATTATCGCTAGAACTGTAATAATTATACTTATTACTTATATTATTAGCAATATAACGCGCATTATTTCCCATATTATGCAGTTATTATCGCTAGAACTATAATAAATATACGTATAACTTTTATTATCATCAGTATAACATGCATTATTACGCGATATTATGCAGTTATTATCGATAGAACTGTAATAAATATACTTTTTACTTTTATTATTATCAATATAACATGCACTATTTGGAATATTTTACTATTATTATCGCTAAAACTATAATAATTATACTTATTACTCCCACTATTATCAATATAACATGCATTATTACCCATATAATGCAGTTGTTATCGCTAGAACTGTAATAATTATACTTATCACTTATATTATTATCAATATAACATACATTATTACCCATATTATGCAGTTATTATCGCTAGAACTATAATAAATATACGTATTACTTTTATTATCATCAATATAACATGCATTATTACCCATATAATGCAGGTATTATCGCTAGAACTGTAATAGTTATACTTATTACTTATATTATTAGCAATATAACGTGCATTATTACCCACATTATGCAGTTATTATCGCTATAACTGTAATAATTACACTTATTACGTATATTATTATCAATATAACATGCATTATTACCCATATAATGGAGTTATTATGACTAGAACTATAATAATTATACGTATTACTCCCAATATTATCAATATAACATGCATTATTACCATTATAGTGCAGTTATTATCGCTAGAACTGTAATAATTATACTTATCACTTATATTATTATCAATATAACATGCATTATTACCCATATTATGCAGTTGTTATCGCTAGAACTATAATAAATATACGTATTACTTTTATTATCATCAATATAACATGCACTATTAGCCATATTTTACTATCATTATCGCTAGAACTATAATAATTATACTTATTACTCCCGATATTATCAATATAACATGCATTATTACCCATATAATGCAGGTATTATCGCTAGAACTGTAATAGTTATACTTATTACTTATATTATTAGCAATATAACATGCATTATTACACATATAATGCAGTTATTATCGCTAGAACTGTAATAATTATACTTATTACTTATATTATTAGCAATATAACGCGCATTATTTCCCATATTATGCAGTTATTATCGCTAGAACTATAATAAATATACGTATTACTTTTATTATCATCAGTATAACATGCATTATTACGCGATATTATGCAGTTATTATCGATAGAACTGTAATAAATATACTTTTTACTTTTATTATTATCAATATAACATGCACTATTTGGAATATTTTACTATTATTATCGCTAAAACTATAATAATTATACTTATTACTCCCACTATTATCAATATAACATGCATTATTACCCATATAATGCAGTTGTTATCGCTAGAACTGTAATAATTATACTTATCACTTATATTATTATCAATATAACATACATTATTACCCATATTATGCAGTTATTATCGCTAGAACTATAATAAATATACGTATTACTTTTATTATCATCAATATAACATGCATTATTACCCATATAATGCAGGTATTATCGCTAGAACTGTAATAGTTATACTTATTACTTATATTATTAGCAATATAACGTGCATTATTACCCATATTATGCAGTTATTATCGCTAGAACTGTAATAATTATACTTATTACTTATATTATTATCAATATAACATGCATTATTACCCATATAATGGAGTTATTATCGCTAGAACTATAATAATTATACTTATTACTCCCAAAATTATCAATATAACATGGATTATTACCCATATAATGCAGTTATTATTGCTAGAACTGTAATAATTATACTTATTACTTATATTATTATCAATATAACATGCATTACTACCCATATTATGCAGTTATTATCGCTAGAACTATAATAAATATACGTATTACTTTTATTATCATCAATATAGCATGCACTATTAGCCATATTTTACTATCATTATCGCTAGAACTATAATAATTATACTTATTACTCCCAATATTATCAATATAACATGCATTATTTACCATATAATGCAGGTATTATCGCTAGAACTGTAATAGTTATACTTATTACTTATATTATTAGCAATATAACGTGCATTATTACCCATATTATGCAGTTATTATCGCTATAACTGTAATAATTATACTTATTACTTATATTATTATCAATATAACATGCATTATTACCCATATAATGGAGTTATTATCGCTAGAACTATAATAATTATACTTATTACTCCCAAAATTATCAATATAACATGGATTATTACCCATATAATGCAGTTATTATCGCTGGAACTGTAATAATTATACTTATTACTTATATTATTATCAATATAACATGCATTACTACCCATATTATGCAGTTGTTATCGCTAGAACTATAATAAATATACGTATTACTTTTATTATCATAAATATAACATGCACTATTAGCCATATTTTACTCTTATTATCGCTAGAACTATAATAATTATACTTATTACTCCCAATATTATCAATATAACATGCATTATTACCCATATAATGCAGTTATTATCGCTAGAATTGTAATGATTATCCTTATTACTTCTATTTTTATCAATATAACATGCATTATTACGCACATTATGCAGTTATTATCGTTAGAACTGTAATAAATATACTTATTACTTTTATTATTTTCAATATAACATGAACTATTAGCCATATTGTACTATTATTATCGCTAGAACTATAATAATTATACTTATTACTCCCGATATTATCAATATAACATGCATTATTACACATATAATGCAGTTATTATCGCTAGAACTGTAATAATTATACTTATTACTTATATTATTAGCAATATAACGCGCATTATTTCGCATATTATGCAGTTACTATCGCTATAACTGTAATAATTATACTTATTACTTATATTATTATCAATATAACGTGCATTATTACCCACATTATGCAGTTATTATCGCTATAACTGTAATAATTATACTTATTACGTATATTATTATCAATATAACATGCATTATTACCCATATAATGGAGTTATTATGACTAGAACTATAATAATTATACGTATTACTCCCAATATTATCAATATAACATGCATTATTACCATTATAGTGCAGTTATTATCGCTAGAACTGTAATAATTATACTTATCACTTATATTATTATCAATATAACATGCATTATTACCCATATTATGCAGTTATTATCGCTAGAACTATAATAAATATACGTATTACTTTTATTATCATCAATATAACATGCACTATTAGCCATATTTTACTATCATTATCGCTAGAACTATAATAATTATACTTATTACTCCCGATATTATCAATATAACATGCATTATTACCCATATAATGCAGGTATTATCGCTAGAACTGTAATAGTTATACTTATTACTTATATTATTAGCAATACAACGTGCATTATTACCCATATTATGCAGTTATTATCGCTATAACTGTAATAATTATACTTATTACTCATATTATTATCAATATAACATGCATTATTACACATATAATGGAGTTATTATCGCTAGAACTATAATAATTATACTCATTACTCCCAAAATTATCAATATAACATGGATTATTACCCATATAATGCAGTTATTATCGCTAGAACTGTAATAATTATACTTATTACTTATATTATTATCAATATAACATGCATTACTACCCATATTATGCAGTTATTATCGCTAGAACTATAATAAATATACGTATTACTTTTATTATCATCAATATAACATGCACTATTAGCCATATTTTACTATCATTATCGCTAGAACTATAATAATTATACTTATTACTCCCGATATTATCAATATAACATACATTATTACCCATATAATGCAGGTATTATCGCTAGAACTGAAATAGTTATACCTATTACTTATATTATTAGCAATATAACGTGCATTATTACCCACATTATGCAGTTATTATCGCTATAACTGTAGTAATTATACTTATTACTTATATTATTATCAATTTAACATGCATTACTACCCATATTATGCAGTTATTATCGCTAGAACTATAATAAATATACGTATTACTTTTATTATCATCAATATAACATGCATTATTACCCATATTATGCAGTTATTATCGATAGAACTGCAATAAATATACTTATTTCTTTTATTATTATCAATATAGCATGCACTATTAGCCATATTTTAATCTTATTATCGCTAGAACTATAATAATTATACTTATTACTCCCAATATTATCAATATAACATGCATTATTACCCATATAATGCAGTTATTATCGCTAGAATTGTAATGATTATCCTTATTACTTCTATTTTTATCAATATAACATGCATTATTACGCACATTATGCAGTTATTATCGTTAGAACTGTAATAAATATACTTATTACTTTTATTATTTTCAATATAACATGAACTATTAGCCATATTGTACTATTATTATCGCTAGAACTATAATAATTATACTTATTACTCCCGATATTATCAATATAACATGCATTATTACACATATAATGCAGTTATTATCGCTAGAACTGTAATAATTATACTTATTACTTATATTATTAGCAATATAACGCGCATTATTTCGCATATTATGCAGTTACTATCGCTATAACTGTAATAATTATACTTATTACTTATATTATTATCAATATAACGTGCATTATTACCCACATTATGCAGTTATTATCGCTATGACTGTAATAATTATACTTATTACGTATATTATTATCAATATAACATGCATTATTACCCATATAATGGAGTTATTATGACTAGAACTATAATAATTATACGTATTACTCCCAATATTATCAATATAACATGCATTATTACCATTATAGTGCAGTTATTATCGCTAGAACTGTAATAATTATACTTATCACTTATATTATTATCAATATAACATGCATTATTACCCATATTATGCAGTTATTATCGCTAGAACTATAGTAAATATACGTATTACTTTTATTATCATCAATATAACATGCACTATTAGCCATATTTTACTATCATTATCGCTAGAACTATAATAATTATACTTATTACTCCCGATATTATCAATATAACATGCATTATTACCCATATAATGCAGGTATTATCGCTAGAACTGTAATAGTTATACTTATTACTTATATTATTAGCAATATAACGTGCATTATTACCCATATTATGCAGTTATTATCGCTATAACTGTAATAATTATACTTATTACTTATATTATTATCAATATAACATGCATTATTACACATATAATGGAGTTATTATCGCTAGAACTATAATAATTATACTTATTACTCCCAAAATTATCAATATAACATGGATTATTACCCATATAATGCAGTTATTATCGCTAGAACTGTAATAATTATACTTATTACTTATATTATTATCAATATAACATGCATTACTACCCATATTATGCAGTTATTATCGCTAGAACTATAATAAATATACGTATTACTTTTATTATCATCAATATAACATGCACTATTAGCCATATTTTACTATCATTATCGCTAGAACTATAATAATTATACTTATTACTCCCGATATTATCAATATAACATGCATTATTACCCATATAATGCAGGTATTATCGCTAGAACTGAAATAGTTATACCTATTACTTATATTATTAGCAATATAACGTGCATTATTACCCACATTATGCAGTTATTATCGCTATAACTGTAGTAATTATACTTATTACTTATATTATTATCAATATAACATGCATTACTACCCATATTATGCAGTTATTATCGCTAGAACTATAATAAATATACGTATTACTTTTATTATCATCAATATAACATGCATTATTACCCATATTATGCAGTTATTATCGATAGAACTGCAATAAATATACTTATTTCTTTTATTATTATCAATATAGCATGCACTATTAGCCATATTTTAATCTTATTATCGCTAGAACTATAATAATTATACTTATTACTCCCAATATTATCAATATAACATGCATTATTACCCATATAATGCAGTTATTATCGCTAGAATTGTAATGATTATACTTATTACTTATATTTTTATCAATATAACATGCATTATTACGCACATTATGCAGTTATTATCGTTAGAACTGTAATAAATATACTTATTACTTTTATTATTTTCAATATAACATGAACTATTAGCCATATTGTACTATTATTATCGCTTGAACTATAATAATTATACTTATTACTCCCGATATTATCAATATAACATGCATTATTACACATATAATGCAGTTATTATCGCTAGAACTGTAATAATTATACTTATTACTTATATTATTAGCAATATAACGCGCATTATTTCGCATATTATGCAGTTATTATCGCTATAACTGTAATAATTATACTTATTACTTATATTATTATCAATATAACATGCATTATTACCGATATAATGGAGTTATTATCGCTAGAACTATAATAATTATACTTATTACTTCCAAAATTATCAATATAACATGGATTATTACCCATATAATGCAGTTATTATCGCTAGAACAGTAATAATTATACTTATTACTTATATTATTATCAATATAACATGCATTACTACCATATTATGCAGTTATTATCGCTAGAACTATAATAAATATACGTATTACTTTTATTATCATCAATATAACATGAACTATTAGCCATATTTTACTATCATTATCGCTAGAACTATAATAATTATACTTATTACTCCCGATATTATCAATATAACATGCATTATTACCCATATAATGCAGGTATTATCGCTAGAACTGAAATAGTTATACCTATTACTTATATTATTAGCAATATAACTTGCATTATTACCCACATTATGCAGTTATTATCGCTATAACTGTAATAATTATACTTATTACTTATATTATTATCAATATAACATGCATTATTACCCATATAATGGAGTTATTATCGCTAGAACTATAATAATTATACTTATTACTCCCAAAATTATCAATATAACATGGATTATTACCCATATAATGGAGTTATTATCGCTAGAACTGTAATAATTATACTTATTACTTTTATTATTATCAATATAACGTGCACTATTTGGAATATTTTATTATTATTATCGCTAAAACTATAATAATTATACTTATTACTCACAATATTATCAATATAACATGCATTATTACCCATATAATGCAGGTATTATCGCTAGAACTGTAATAGTTATACTTATTACTTATATTATTAGCAATATAACGAGCATTATTACCCATATTATGCAGTTATTATCGCTAGAACTATAATAAATATACGTATTACTTTTATTATCATCAATATAACATGCACCATTAGCCATATTTTACTATCATTATCGCTAGAACTATAATAATTATACTTATTACTCCCGATATTATCAATATAACATGCATTATTACCCATATAATGCAGGTATTATCGCTAGAACTGTAATAGTTATACTTATTACTTATATTATTAGCAATATAACGTGCATTATTACCCATATTATGCAGTTATTATCGCTATAACTGTAATAATTATACTTATTACTTATATTATTATCAATATAACATGCATTATTACACATATAATGGAGTTATTATCGCTAGAACTATAATAATTATACTTATTACTCCCAAAATTATCAATATAACATGGATTATTACCCATATAATGCAGTTATTATCGCTAGAACTGTAATAATTATACTTATTACTTATATTATTATCAATATAACATGCATTACTACCCATATTATGCAGTTATTATCGCTAGAACTATAATAAATATACGTATTACTTTTATTATCATCAATATAACATGCACTATTAGCCATATTTTACTATCATTATCGCTAGAACTATAATAATTATACTTATTACTCCCGATATTATCAATATAACATGCATTATTACCCATATAATGCAGGTATTATCGCTAGCACTGAAATAGTTATACCTATTACTTATATTATTAGCAATATAACGTGCATTATTACCCACATTATGCAGTTATTATCGCTATAACTGTAATAATTATACTTATTACTTATATTATTATCAATATAACATGCATTACTACCCATATTATGCAGTTATTATCGCTAGAACTATAATAAATATACGTATTACTTTTATTATCATCAATATAACATGCATTATTACCCATATTATGCAGTTATTATCGATAGAACTGCAATAAATATACTTATTTCTTTTATTATTATCAATATAGCATGCACTATTAGCCATATTTTAATCTTATTATCGCTAGAACTATAATAATTATACTTATTACTCCCAATATTATCAATATAACATGCATTATTACCCATATAATGCAGTTATTATCGCTAGAATTGCAATGATTATACTTATTACTTATATTTTTATCAATATAACATGCATTATTACGCACATTATGCAGTTATTATCGTTAGAACTGTAATAAATATACTTATTACTTTTATTATTTTCAATATAACATGAACTATTAGCCATATTGTACTATTATTATCGCTTGAACTATAATAATTATACTTATTACTCCCGATATTATCAATATAACATGCATTATTACACATATAATGCAGTTATTATCGCTAGAACTGTAATAATTATACTTATTACTTATATTATTAGCAATATAACGCGCATTATTTCGCATATTATGCAGTTATTATCGCTATAACTGTAATAATTATACTTATTACTTATATTATTATCAATATAACATGCATTATTACCCATATAATGGAGTTATTATCGCTAGAACTATAATAATTATACTTATTACTTCCAAAATTATCAATATAACATGGATTATTACCCATATAATGCAGTTATTATCGCTAGAACAGTAATAATTATACTTATTACTTATATTATTATCAATATAACATGCATTACTACCCATATTATGCAGTTATTATCGCTAGAACTATAATAAATATACGTATTACTTTTATTATCATCAATATAACATGCACTATTAGCCATATTTTACTATCATTATCGCTAGAACTATAATAATTATACTTATTACTCCCGATATTATCAATATAACATGCATTATTACCCATATAATGCAGGTATTATCGCTAGAACTGAAATAGTTATACCTATTACTTATATTATTAGCAATATAACGTGCATTATTACCCACATTATGCAGTTATTATCGCTATAACTGTAATAATTATACTTATTACTTATATTATTATCAATATAACGTGCATTACTACCCATATTATGCAGTTATTATCGCTAGAACTATAATAAATATACGTATTACTTTTATTATCATCAATATAACATGAACTATTATCCATATTGTACTATTAGTATCGCTAGAACTATAATAATTATACTTATTACTCCCGATATTATCAATATAACAAGCATTATTACACATATAATGCAGTTATTATCGCTAGAACTGTAATAATTATACTTATTACTTATATTATTAGCAATATAACGCGCATTATTTCCCATATTATGCAGTTATTATCGCTAGAACTATAATAAATATACGTATTACTTTTATTATCATCAGTATAACATGCATTATTACGCGATATTATGCAGTTATTATCGATAGAACTGTAATAAATATACTTTTTACTTTTATTATTATCAATATAACATGCACTATTTGGAATATTTTACTATTATTATCGCTAAAACTATAATAATTATACTTATTTCTCCCACTATTATCAATATAACATGCATTTTTACCCATATAATGCAGTTGTTATCGCTAGAACTGTAATAGTTATACTTATTACTTATATTATTAGCAATATAACGTGCATTATTACCCATATTATGCAGTTATTATCGCTATAACTGTAATAATTATACTTATTACTTATATTATTATCAATATAACATGCATTATTACCCATATAATGGAGTTATTATCGCTAGAACTATAATAATTATACTTATTACTCCCAAAATTATCAATATAACATGGATTATTACCCATATAATGCAGTTATTATCGCTAGAACTGTAATAATTGTACTTATTACTTATATTATTATCAATATAACATGCATTACTACCCATATTATGCAGTTATTATCGCTAGAGCTATAAAAAAATACGTATTACTTTTATTATCATCAGTATAACATGCATTATTACGCGATATTATGCAGTTATTATCGATAGAACTGTAATAAATATACTTTTTACTTTTATTATTATCAATATAACATGCACTATTTGGAATATTTAACTATTATTATCGCTAAAACTATAATAATTATACTTATTTCTCCCACTATTATCAATATAACATGCATTTTTACCCATATAATGCAGTTGTTATCGCTAGAACTGTAATAGTTATACTTATTACTTATATTATTAGCAATATAACGTGCATTATTACCCATATTATGCAGTTATTATCGCTATAACTGTAATAATTATACTTATTACTTATATTATTATCAATATAACATGCATTATTACCCATATAATGGAGTTATTATCGCTAGAACTATAATAATTATACTTATTACTCCCAAAATTATCAATATAACATGGATTATTACCCATATAATGCAGTTATTATCGCTAGAACTGTAATAATTGTACTTATTACTTATATTATTATCAATATAACATGCATTACTACCCATATTATGCAGTTATTATCGCTAGAACTATAATAAATATACGTATTACTTTTATTATCATCAATGTAACATGCATTATTACCGATATTATGCAGTTATTGTCGATAGAACTGTAATAAATATACTTTTTACTTTTATTATTATCAATATAACATGCACTATTTGGAATATTTTACTATTATTATCGCTAAAACTATAATAATTATACTTATTACTCCCAATATTATCAATATAACATGCATTATTACCCATATAATGCAGTTGTTATCGCTAGAACTGTAATAATTATACTTATTACTTATATTATTATCAATATAACATGCATTATTACCCATATTATGCAGTTATTATCGCTACAACTATAATAAATATACGTATTACTTTTATTATCATCAATATAACATGCACTATTAGCCATATTTTACTATCACTATCGCTAGAACTATAATAATTATACTTATTACTCCGAATATTATCAATATAACATGCATTCTTACCATTATAGTGCAGTTATTATCGCTAGAACTGTAATAATTATACTTATCACTTATATTATTATCTATATAACATGCATTATTAACCATATTATGCAGTTATTATCGCTAGAACTATAATAAATATACGTATTACTTTTGTTATCATCAATATAACATGCATTATTACCCATATTATGCAGTTATTATCGCTAGAACTGTAAGAATTATATTTATTACTTACATTATTATCAATATAACATGCATTATTACCCATATTATGAAGTTATTACCGCTAGAGCTGTAGTAATTATACTTTATACTTATATTATTATCAATATAACATGCATTATTACCCATATTATGCAGTTATTATCGATAGAACTGTAATAAATATACTTATTACTTTTATTATTATCAATATAACAATCAATATTAGCCATATTTTACTATCATTATCGCCAGAACTATAATAATTATACTTATTACTCCCAGTATTATCAATATAATATGCATTATTACCCATATAATGCAGTTATTATCGCTAGAATTGTAATAATTATACTTATTACTTATATTATTATCAATATAACATGCATTATTACGCATATTATGCAGTTATGATCGTTAGAACTATAATAAATATACTTAGTACTTTAATTATCATCAATAGAACATGCATTATTACCCATACTATGCAGTTATTATCGATAGAACTATAATAAATATACTTCTTACTTTTATTATTATCAATATAACATGCACTATTAGAAATATTGTACTCTTATTATCGCGAGAACTGTAATAATTATACTTATTACTTATATTATTATCAATATAACATGCATTAATACCCATTTTATGCAGTTATTATCGCTAGAACTATAATAAATATACGTATTACTTTTATTATCATCAATATAACATGCACTATTAGAGATATTTTACTATCATTATCGCTAAAACTATAATAATTATACCTATTACTCCCAATATTATCAATATAACATGCATTATTACCATTATAGTGCAGTTATTATCGCTAGAACTGTAATAATTATACTTATCACTTATATTATTATCAATATAACATGCATTATTACCCATATTATGCAGTTATTATCGCTAGAACTATAATAAATATACGTATTACTTTTGTTATCATCAATATAACATGCATTATTACCCATATTATGAAGTTATTACCGCTAGAACTGTAATAATTAGACTTATTACTTATATTATTAGCAATATAACGTGCATTATTACCCAGAGATTGCAGTTATTATCGCTAGAACTGCAATAATTATACTTATTACTTATATTATTATCAATATAACATGCATTATTACCCACCTTATTCAGTTATTATCGCTAGAACTATAATAATTATACTTATTACTCCCAATGATATCAATATAACATGCATTATTCCCCATATAATGCAGTTATTATCGCTAGAATTGTAATAATTATACTTATTACTTATATTATTATCAATATAACATGCATTAATACGCATATTATGCAGTTATGATCCCTAGAACTATAATAAATATACTTAGTACTTTAATTATCATCAATATAACATCCATTATAACCCATATTATGCAGTTATTATCGATAGAACTATAATAAATATACTTATTACTTTTATTATTGTCAATATAACATGCACTATTAGCCATATTGTACTATTATTATCGCGAAAACTATAATAATTATGCTTATTACTCCCGATATTATCAATATAACATGCATTATTACCCATATAATGCAGTTATTATCGCTAGAACTATAATAATTATACTTATTACTTATACTATTAGCAATATAACATGCATTATTACCCATATAATGGAGTTATTATAGCTAGAACTGTAATAATTATACTTATTACTTACATTATTAGCAATATAACGTGCATTATTACCCGTATAATGGAGCTATTATCGCTAGAACTGTAAGAATTATATTTATTACTTATATTATTATCAATATAACATGCATTATTACCCATATAATGGAGTTATTATCGCTAGAACTGTAATAATTATACTTATTACTTACATTATTAGCAATATAACGTGCATTATTACCCATATTATGCAGTTATTATCGCTAGAACTATAATAATTATACTTATTACTCCCAAAATTATCAATATAACATGGATTATTACCCATATATTGCAGTTATTATCGCTAGAACTGTAATAATTATACTTATTACTTATATTATTATCAATATAACATGCATTACTACCCATATTATGCAGTTATTATCGCTAGAACTATAATAAATATACTTTTTACTTTTATTATTATCAATATAACATGCACTATTTGGAATATTTTACTATTATTATCGCTAAAACTATAATAATTATACTTATTACTCCCAATATTATCAATATAACATGCATTATTACCCATATTATGCAGTTATTATCGCTAGAACTGTAATAAATATACTTATTACTTTTATTACTATCAATAGAACATGCACTATTAGCCATATTTTACTATTATTATCGCTAGAACTATAATAGTTATACTTATTACTCCCGATATGGTCAATATTACATGCATTATTACGCATATAATGCAGTTATTATCGCTAGAACTATAATAAATATACTTACTACTTTTATTATTATCAATATAACATGCATTATTACCCATATTATGCAGTTATTATCGCTAGAACTGCAATAAATATACTTACAACTTTCATTATCATCAATATAACATGCATTATTACCCATATTATGCAGTTATTATCGCTAGAACTGTAATAACTATACTTATTACTTATATTATTAGCAATATAACGTGCATTATTACCCATATTATGCAGTTATTATCGCTAGAACTGTAATAATTATACTTACTACTTATATTATTATCAATATAACATGCATTATTAGACATATAATGGAGTTATTATCGCTAGAACTGTAATAACTATACTTATTACTTATGTTATTATAAATATAACATGCATTATTACCCATATAGTGCAGTTCTTATCGACAGAAGTATAATAAATATACTTATTACTTTTATTATTATCAATATAACATGCATTATTACCCATATAATGCAGTTATAATCGCTAGAACTATAATAAATATACGTATTACTTTTATTATCATCAATATAACATGCATTATTACCCATATTATGCAGTTATTATCGATAGAACTGTAATAAATATACTTATTACTTTTATTGTTATCAATATAACATGCATTATTACCCATATTATGCAGTTATTATCGATAGAACTGTAATAAATATACTTATTACTTTTATTATTATCAATATAACATGCACGATTAGCCATATTTTACTATTATTATCGCTAGAACTATAATAATTATACTTAATACTCCCGATATTATCAATATAACATGCATTATTACCGAAATGATGCAGTTATTATCGCTAGAACTGTAATAAATATACTTACTACTTTCATTATCATCAATATAACATGCATTATTGCCCATATTATGCAGTTATTATCGATAGAACTATAATAAATATACTTATTACTTTTATTATCATCAATATAACATGCATTATTACCCATATTATGCAGTTATTATCAATAGAACTGTAATAAATATACTTATTACTTTTATTATTATCAATATAACATGCGTTATTAGCCATATTTTACTATTATTATCGCTAGAACTATAATAATTATACATATTACTCCCGATATTATCAATATAACATGCATTATTACCCATATTATGCAGTTATTATCGATAGAACTGCAATAAATATACTTATTTCTTTTATTATTATCAATATAGCATGCACTATTAGCCATATTTTAATCTTATTATCGCTAGAACTATAATAATTATACTTATTACTCCCAATATTATCAATATAACATGCATTATTACCCATATAATGCAGTTATTATCGCTAGAATTGTAATGATTATACTTATTACTTATATTTTTATCAATATAACATGCATTATTACACACATTATGCAGTTATTATCGTTAGAACTGTAATAAATATACTTATTACTTTTATTATTTTCAATATAACATGAACTATTAGCCATATTGTACTATTATTATCGCTTGAACTATAATAATTATACTTATTACTCCCGATATTATCAATATAACATGCATTATTACACATATAATGCAGTTATTATCGCTAGAACTGTAATAATTATACTTATTACTTATATTATTAGCAATATAACGCGCATTATTTCGCATATTATGCAGTTATTATCGCTATAACTGTAATAATTATACTTATTACTTATATTATTATCAATATAACATGCATTATTACCCATATAATGGAGTTATTATCGCTAGAACTATAATAATTATACTTATTACTTCCAAAATTATCAATATAACATGGATTATTACCCATATAATGCAGTTATTATCGCTAGAACAGTAATAATTATACTTATTACTTATATTATTATCAATATAACATGCATTACTACCCATATTATGCAGTTATTATCGCTAGAACTATAATAAATATACGTATTACTTTTATTATCATCAATATAACATGCACTATTAGCCATATTTTACTATCATTATCGCTAGAACTATAATAATTATACTTATTACTCCCGATATTATCAATATAACATGCATTATTACCCATATTATGCAGTTATTATCGCTAGAACAGTAATAATTATACTTATTACTTATATTATTATCAATATAACATGCATTACTACCCATATTATGCAGTTATTATCGCTAGAACTATAATAAATATACGTATTACTTTTATTATCATCAATATAACATGCACTATTAGCCATATTTTACTATCATTATCGCTAGAACTATAATAATTATACTTATTACTCCCGATATTATCAATATAACATGCATTATTACCCATATAATGCAGTTATAATCGCTAGAACTATAATAAATATACGTATTACTTTTATTATCATCAATATAACATGCATTATTACCCATATTAAGCAGTTATTATCGATAGAACTATAATAAATATACTTATTACTTTTATTATCATCAATATAACATGCATTATTACCCATATTATGCAGTTATTATCGATAGAACTGTAATAAATATACTTATTACTTTTATTATTATCAATATAACATGCACTATTACCCATATTTTACTATTATTATCGCCAGAACTGTAATAATTATACTTATTACTCCCGATATTATCAATATAACATCCATTATTACCCAAATAATGCAGTTATTATCGCTAGAACTGTAATAATTATATTTATTACTTATATTATTATCAATATGACATGCATTATTACCCATGTTATGCAGTTATTATCGATAGAACTGTAATAAATATACTCATTACTTTTATTATTATCAGTATAACATGCATTATTACCCATATAATGCAGTTATTATCGCTAGAACTGTAATAATTATACTTATTACGTTTATTATTATCAATATAACATGCATTATTACCCATATTATGCAGTTATTATCGATAGAACTGTAATAAATATACTTATTACTTTTACTATTCTCAATATAACAAGCACTACTAGCCATATTTTACTATTATTATCGCTAGAACTATAATAATTATACATATTACTCCCGATATTATCAATATAACATGCATTATTACCCATATTATGCAGTTATTATCGATAGAACTATAATAAATATACGTATTACTTTTATTATCATCAATATTACATGCATTATTACCCATATAATGCAGTTATAATCGCTAGAACTATAATAAATATACTTATTACTTTTATTATTATCAATATAACATGCATTATTACCCATATTATGCAGTTATTATCGATAGAACTATAATAAATATACGTATTACTTTTATTATCATCAATATAACATGCATTATTACCCATATTATGCAGTTATTATCGATAGAACTGTAATAAATATACTTATTACTTTTATTATTATCAGTATAACATGCACTATTACCCATATTTTACTATTATTATCGCCAGAACTGTAATAATTATACTTATTACTCCCGATATTATCAATATAACATGCATTATTACCCATATAATGCAGTTATAATCGCTAGAACTATAATAAATATACTTATTACTTTTATTATTATCAATATAACATGCATTATTACCCATATTATGCAGTTATTATCGATAGAACTATAATAAATATACGTATTACTTTTATTATCATCAATATAACATGCATTATTACCCATATTATGCAGTTATTATCGATAGAACTGTAATAAATATACTTATTACTTTTATTATTATCAATATAACATGCACTATTACCCATATTTTACTATTATTATCGCCAGAACTGTAATAATTATACTTATTACTCCCGATATTATCAATATAACATCCATTATTACCCAAATAATGCTGTTATTATCGCTAGAACTCTAATAAATATACTTATTACTTTTATTATTATCAATATAACATGCATTATTACCCATATTATGCAGTTATTATCGATAGAACTGTAATAAATATACTTATTACTTTTATTATTATCAATATAACATGCATTGTTACCCATATTGTGCAGTTATTATCGCTAGAACTGTAATAAATATACTTACAAATTTCATTATCATCAATATAACATGCATTATTACCCATATTATGCAGTTATTATCGTTAGTACTATAATAAATATACTTATTACTATTATTATTATCAATATAACATGCATTATTACCCATATTATGCAGTTATTATTTCTAGAACTGTAATAAATATACATACAACTTTCATTATCATCAATATAACATGCATTATTACCCATATTATGCAGTTATTATCGATAGAACTATAATAAATATACTTATTACTATTATTATTATCAATATAACATGCATTACTACCCATATTATGCAGTTATTATCGCTAGAACTGTATTAATTATACTTATTACTTATATTATTATCAATATGACATGCATTATTACCCATATTATGCAGTTATTATCGATAGAACTGTAATAAATATACTCATTACTTTTATTATTATCAATATAACATGCATTATTACCCATATAATGCAGTTATAATCGCTAGAACTATAATAAATATACGTATTACTTTTATTATCATCAATATAGCATGCATTATTACCCATATTATGCAGTTATTATCGATAGAACTGTAATAAATATACTTATTACTTTTATTATTATCAATATAACATGCACTATTAGCCATATTTTACTATTATTATCGCTAGAACTGTAATAATTATACTTATTACTTATATTATTAGCAATGTAACGTGCATTATTACCCATATAATGCAGTTATTATCGCCAGAACGGTAATAATTATACTTATTACTTATATTATTATCAATATAGCATGCACTATTACCCATATTTTACTATTATTATCGCTAGAACTATAATGATTATACTTATTACTCCCGATATTATCACTATAACATGCATTATTACGCATATAATGCAGTTATTATCGCCAGAACTGTAATAATTATACTTATTACTCCCGATATTATCAATATAACATCCATTATTACCCAAATAATGCTGTTATTATCGCTAGAACTATAATAAATATAGTTACTACTTTTATTATCATCAATATAACATGCATTATTACACATATTATGCAGTTATTATCGATAGAACTATAATAAATATACTTATTACTTTTATTATTATCAATATAACATGCATTACTACCCATATTATGCAGTCATTATCGATAGAACTATAATAAATATACTTATTACTATTATTATTATCAATATAACATGCATTATTACCCATATTATGCAGTTATTATCGCTAGAACTGTAATAATTATATTTATTACTTATATTATTATCAATATGACATGCATTATTACCCATGTTATGCAGTTATTATCGATAGAACTGTAATAAATATACTCATTACTTTTATTATTATCAATATAACATGCATTATTACCCATATAATGCAGTTATTATCGCTAGAACTGTAATAATTATACTTATTACGTTTATTATTATCGATAGAACTGTAATAAATATACTTATTACTTTTATTATTCTCAATATAACAAGCACTATTAGCCATATTTTACTATTATTATCGCTAGAACTATAATAATTATACATATTACTCCCGATATTATCAATATAACATGCATTATTACCCATATTATGCAGTTATTATCGATAGAACTATAATAAATATACTTATTACATTTATTGTTATCAATAGAACATGCACTATTAGCCATATTTTACTATTATTATCGCTAGAACTATAATAATTATACTTATTACTCCCGATATTATCAATATAACATGCATTATTACCCATATAATGCAGTTATTATCGCTAGAACTGTAATCACTATACTTATTACTTATATTATTATCAATATAACATGCATTATTACCCATATAATGCAGTTATAATCGCTAGAACTATAATAAATATACGTATTACTTTTATTATCATCAATATAACATGCATTATTACCCATATTGTGCAGTTATTATCGATAGAACTGTAATAAATATACTTATTACTTTTATTATTATCAGTATAACATGCACTATTACCCATATTTTACTATTATTATCGCCAGAACTGTAATAATTATACTTATTACTCCCTATATTATCAACATAACATGCATTATTACCGAAATAATGCAGTTATTATCGCTAGAACTGTAATCATTATACTTATTACTTATATTATTAGCAATATAACATGCATTATTACCCATATTATGCAGTTATTATCGATAGATCTGTACTAAATATACTTACTACTTTCATTATCATCAATATAACATGCATTATTACCCACATTATGCAGTTATTATCGATAGAACTATAATAAATATACTTATTACTTTTATTATTATCAATATAACATGCATTATTACCCATATAATGCAGTTATAATCGCTAGAACTATAATAAATATACGTATTACTTTTATTATCATCAATATAACATGCATTATTACCCATATTATGCAGTTATTATCGATAGAACTGTAATAAATATACTTATTACTTTTATTATTATCAATATAACATGCACTATTACCCATATTTTACTATTATTATCGCCAGAACTGTAATAATTATACTTATTACTCCCGATATTATCAATATAACATCCATTATTACCCAAATAATGCTGTTATTATCGCTAGAACTCTAATAAATATACTTATTACTTTTATTGTTATCAATATAACATGCATTATTACCCATATTATGCAGTTATTATCGATAGAACTGTATTACATATACTTATTACTTTTATTATTATCAATATAACATGCACTATTACCCATATTTTACTATTATTATCGCTAGAACTGTAATAAATATACTTACAACTTTCATTATCATCAATATAACATGCATTATCACCCATATTATGCAGTTATTATCGATAGAACTGTAATAAATATACTTATTGCTTTTATTATTATCAATATAACATGCATTACTACCCATATTGTGCACTTACTATCGATAGAACTATAATAAATATACTTATTACTATTATTATTATCAATATAACATGCATTATTACCCATATTATGCAGTTATTATCGCTAGAACTGTAATAATTATATTTATTACTTATATTATTATCAATATGACATGCATTATTACCCATGTTATGCAGTTATTATCGATAGAACTGTAATAAATATACTTATTACTTTTATTATTCTCAATATAACAAGCACTATTAGCCATATTTTACTATTATTATCGCTAGAACTATAATAATTATACTTATTACTCCCGATATTATCAATATAACATGCATTATTACCCATATAATGCAGTTATTATCGCTAGAACTGTAATCATTATACTTATTACTTATATTATTATCAATATAACATGCATTATTACCCATATAATGCAGTTATAATCGCTAGAACTATAATAAATATACTTATTACTTTTATTATTATCAATATAACATGCATTATTACCCATATTATGCAGTTATTATCGATAGAACTGTAATAAATATACTTATTACTTTTATTATTATCAATATAACATGCATTATTACCCACATTATGCAGTTATTATCGATAGAACTATAATAAATATACTTATTACTTATATTATTAGCAATGTAACGTGCATTATTACCCATATAATGCAGTTATTATCGCCAGAACTGTAATAATTATACTTACTACTCCCGATATTATCAATAGAACATCCATTATTACCCAAATAATGCTGTTATTATCGCTAGAACTATAATAAATATAGTTACTACTTTTATTATCATCAATATAACATGCATTATTACACATATTATGCAGTTATTATCGATAGAACTATAATAAATATACTTATTACTTTTATTATTATCAATATAACATGCATTATTACCCATATTATGCAGTCATTATCGATAGAACTATAATAAATATACTTATTACTATTATTGTTATCAATATAACATGCATTATTACCCATATTATGCAGTTATTATCGCTAGAACTGTAATAATTATACTTATTACTTATATTATTAGCAATATAACGTGCATTATTACCCATATTATGCAGTTATTATCGCTAGAACTGTAATAATTATACTTACTACTTATATTATTATCAATATAACATGCATTATTAGACATATAATGGAGTTATTATCGCTAGAACTGTAATAACTATACTTATTACTTATGTTATTATAAATATAACATGCATTATTACCCATATAGTGCAGTTCTTATCGACAGTAGTATAATAAATATACTTATTACTTTTATTATTATCAATATAACATGCATTATTACCCATATAATGCAGTTATAATCGCTAGAACTATAATAAATATACGTATTACTTTTATTATCATCAATATAACATGCATTATTACCAATATTATGCAGTTAATATCGACAGAACTGTAATAATTATACTTATTACTTATATTATTATCAATATAACATGCATTATTACCCATATTATGCAGTTATTATCGCTAGAACTATAATAAATATACGCATTATTTTTATTATCATCAATATAACATGCATTATTACCAATATTATGCAGTTATTATCGATAGAACTGTAATAAATATACTTATTACTTTTATTATTATCAATATAACATGCACTATTAGCCATATTGTACTATTATTATCGCTAGAACTATAATAATTATACTTATTACTCCCGATATTATCAATATAACATGCATTATTAGCCATATTGTACTATTATTATATCTAGAACTATAATAATTATACTTATTACTCCCGATATTATCAATATAACATGCATTATTTCCCATATTATGCAGTTATTATCGCTAGAACTGTAATAATTATACTCACTACTTATATTATTCTCAATATGACATGCATTATTACCCATATTATGCAGTTATAATCGCTAGAACTATAATAAATATACGTATTACTTTTATTATCATCAATATAACATGCATTATTACCCATATTATGCAGTTATTATCGATAGTACTATAATAAATATACTTATTACTATTATTATTATCAATATAACATGCATTATTACCCATATTATGCAGTTATTATCGCTAGAACTATAATAAATATACGCATTATTTTTATTATCATCAATATAGCATGCATTATTACCAATATTATGCAGTTATTATCGATAGAACTGTAATAAATATACTTATTACTTTTATTATTATCAACATAACATGCACTATTAGCCATATTGTACTATTATTATCGCTAGAACTATAATAATTATACTTATTACTCCCGATATTATCAATATAACATGCATTATTACGCATATAATGCAGTTATTATCGCTAGAACTGTAATAAATATACTCACTACTTTCATTATCATCAATATAACATGCATTATTACCCATATTATGCAGTTATTATTGATAGAACTATAATAAATATACTTATTACTTTTATTATTATCAATATAACATGCATTATTAACCATATTATGCAGTTATCATCGATAGATCTGTACTAAATATACTTACTACTTTCATTATCATCAATATAACATGCATTATTGCCCATATTATGCAGTTATTGTCGCTGAACTGTAATAATTATACTTATTACTTATATTATTATCAATATAACATGCATTATTACCCATATTATGCAGTTATTGTCGCTGAACTGTAATAATTATACATATTACTTATATTATTATCAATATAACATGCATTAGAAACCCATATAATGGAGTTATTATCGACAGAAGTATAATAAATATACTTATTACTTTTATTATTATCAATATAACAGGCACTCTTAGCCATATTTTACTAGTATTATCGCTAGAACTGTAATAATTATACTTATTACTCCCGATATTATCAATATAACATCTATATTACTCATATAATGCAGTTATTATCGCTAGAACTATAATAACTATACTTATTACTCCCAATATTATCAAAATAACATGCATTATTACCCATATAATGCAGTTATTATCGCTAGAACTGTAATAATTATACTTATTACTTATATTATTCTCAATATAACATGCATTATTACCCATATTATGCAGTTATTATCGCTAGAACTGTAATAATTATACTTATTACTTATATTATTAGCAATATAACGTGCATTATTACCCATATTATGCAGTTATTATCGCTAGAACTGTAATAATTATACTTATTACTTATATTATTATCAATATAACATGCATTAGAAACCCATATAATGGAGTTATTATCGACAGAAGTATAATAAATATACTTATTACTTTTATTATTATCAATATAACAGGCACTCTTAGCCATATTTTACTAGTATTATCGCTAGAACTGTAATAATTATACTTATTACTCCCGATATTATCAATATAACATCCATTATTACCCATATAATGCAGTTATTATCGCTAGAACTATAATAACTATACTTATTACTCCCAATATTATCAATATAACATGCATTATTACCCATATAATGCAGTTATTATCGCTAGAACTGTAATAATTATACTTATTACTTCTATTATTCTCAATATAACATGCATTATTACCCATATTATGCAGTTATTATCGATAGAACTATAATAAATGTATTTATTACTTTTATTATTATCAATATAACATGCACTATTAGCCATATTTTACTATTATTATCGCTAGAACTACAATAATTATACTTATTACTCCCGATATTATCAATATAACATGCATTATTACCCATATTATGCAGTTATTATCGCTAGAACTATAATAAATATACGTATTACTTTTATTATCATCAATATAACATGCATTATTACCCATATTATGCAGTTGTTATCGATAGAACTGTAATAAATATACTTATTACTTTTATTATTATCAATATAACATGCACTATTAGCCATATTGTACTATTATTATCGCTAGAACTATAATAATTATACTTATTGCTCCCGATATTATCAATATAACATGCATGATTGCCCATATAATGCAGTTATTATCGCTAGAACTGTAATAATTATACTTATTACTTACATTATTAGCAATATAACGTGCATTATTACCCATGTAATGGAGTTATTATCGCTAGAACTGTAATAATTATACTCATTACTTATATTATTATCAATATAACATGCATTATTACCCATATTATGCAGTTATTATCGCTAGAACTATAATAAGTATACTTACTACTTTTATTATCATCAATATAACATGCATTATTACCCATATTATGCAGTTATTATCGATAGAACTATAATAAATATACTTATTACTTTTATTATTATCAATATAACATGCACTATTAGGCATATTTTACTATTATTATCGCTAGAACTATAACAATTATACTTATTACTCCTAATATTATCAATATAACATGCATTATTACCCATATTATGCAGTTATTATCGATAGAACTGTAATAATTATACTTATTACTTACATTATTATCAATATAACATGCATTATTACCCATATAATGCAGTTATTATCGCTAGAACTGTAATAATTATACTTATTACTTATATTATCAGCAATATAACGTGCATTATTACCCATATAATGCAGTTCTTATCGCTAGGACTGTAATAATTATACTTATTACTTATATTATTCTCAATATAACATGCATTATTACCCATATTATGCAGTTATAATCGCTAGAACTATAATAAATATACTTACTACTTTTATTATCATCAATATAACATGCATTATTACCCATATTATGCAGTTATTATCGATAGAACTGTAATAAATATACTTATTACTTTTATTATTATCAATATAACATGCACTATTAGCCATATTTTACAATCATTATCGCTAGAACTGTAATAATTATACTTATTACACCCAATATTATCAATATAACATGCATTATTACCCATATAATGCAGTTATTATCGCTAGAACTGTAATAATTATACTTATTACTTGTGTTATTATCAATATAACATGCATTATTACGCATATTATGCAGTTATAATCGCTAGACCTATAATAAATATACTTAGTACTTTTATTATCATCAATATAACATGCATTATTACCCATATAATGGAGTTATTATCGCTAGAACTGTAATAATTATACTTATTACTTATATTATCAGCAATATAACGTGCATTATTACCCATATAATGCAGTTATTAAAGCTAGAACTGTAATAATTATACTTATTACTTATATTATTATCAATATAACATGCATGATTACCCATATTATGCAGTTATTATCGCTAGAACTATAATAAATATACGTATTACTTTTATTATCAGCAATATAACATGCATTATCACCCATATTATGCTGTTATTATCGATAGAACTGTAATAAATATACTTATTGCTTTTATTATTATGAATATAACATGCACTATTAGCCATGTTTTACTATTATTATCGCTAGAAGTATAATAATTATACTTATTACTCCCAATATTATCAATATAACATGCATTATTACCCCTATAATGCAGTTATTATCGCTAGAACTGTAATAATTATACTTATTACTTACATTATTAGCAATATAACGTGCATTATTACCCATATAATGCAGTTATTATCGCTAGAACTGTAATAATTATACTTATTACTTATATTATTATCAATATAACATGCATTATTACCCATATTATGCAGTTCTTATCGCTAGAACTGTAATAAATATACTTACTACTTTTATTATCATCAATATAACATGCATTATTACCCATATTATGCAGTTATTATCGATAGAACTATAATAAATATACTTATCACTTTTATTATTATCAGTATAACATGCACTATTAGCCATATTTTACTATTATTATCGCTAGAACTATAATAATTATACTTATTACTCCCGATATTATCAATATAACATGCATTATTACCCATATAATGCAGTTATTATCGCTAGAACTGTAATAATTATACTTATTACTTATATTATTATAAATATAACATGCATTATTACCCATATAATGCAGTTATTATCGCTAGAACTGTAATAATTATACTTATTACTTATATTATTCTCAATATAACATGCATTATTACCCATATTATGCAGTTATAATCGTTAGAAATATAATAAATATACTTACTACTTTTATTATCATCAATATAACATGCATTATCACCCATATTATGCTGTTATTATCGATAGAACTGTAATAAATATACTTATTGCTTTTATTATTATGAATATAACATGCACTATTAGCCATGTTTTACTATTATTATCGCTAGAACTATAATAATTATACTTATTACTCCCAATATTATCAATATAACATGCATTATTACCCCTATAATGCAGTTATTATCGCTAGAACTGTAATAATTATACTTATTACTTACATTATTAGCAATATAACGTGCATTATTACCCATATAATGCAGTTATTATCGCTAGAACTGTAATAATTATACTTATTACTTATATTATTATCAATATAACATGCATTATTACCCATATTATGCAGTTCTTATCGCTAGAACTGTAATAAATATACTTACTACTTTTATTATCATCAATATAACATGCATTATTACCCATATTATGCAGTTATTATCGATAGAACTATAATAAATATACTTATCACTTTTATTATTATCAGTATAACATGCACTATTAGCCATATTTTACTATTATTATCGCTAGAACTATAATAATTATACTTATTACTCCCGATATTATCAATATAACATGCATTATTACCCATATAATGCAGTTATTATCGCTAGAACTGTAATAATTATACTTATTACTTATATTATTATAAATATAACATGCATTATTACCCATATTATGCAGTTATTATCGACAGAAGTATAATAAATATACTTATTACTTTTATTATTATCAATATAACATGCACTAATAGCCATATTTTACGATTATTATCGCTAGAACTATAATAATTATACTTATTACTCCCGATATTATCAATATAACATGCATTATTACCCATATAATGCAGTGATTATCGCTAGAACTGTAATAATTATACTTATTACTTACATTATTAGCAATATAACGTGCATTATTACCCATATAATGCAGTTATTATCGCTAGAACTGTAATAATTACACTTATTACTTATATTATTATAAATATAACATGCATTATTACCTATATTATGCAGTTATTATCGCTAAAACTATAATAAATATACGTATTACTTTTATTATCATCAATATAACATGCATTATTACCCATATTATGCAGTTATTATCGATAGAACTATAATAAATATACTTATTACTTATATTATTATAAATATAACATGCATTATTACCCATATTATGCAGTTATTATCGCTAAAACTATAATAAATATACGTATTACTTTTATTATCATCCATATAACATGCATTATTACCCATATTATGCAGTTATTATCGATAGAACTATAATAAATATACTTATTACTTTTATTATTATCAATATAACATTCACTATTAGCCATATTGTACTGTCGATATCGCTAGAACTATAATAATTATACTTATTGCACACGATATTATCGATATAACATGCATTATTACCCATATAATGCAGTTATTATCGCTAGAACTGTAATAATTATACTTATTACTTATATTATTAGCAATAGAACGTGCATTATTAACCATATTATGCAGTTATTATCGCTAGAACTGTCATAATTATACTTATTACTTATATTATTAGCAATATAACGTACATTATTACCCATATAATGGAGTTATTATCGCTAGAACTGTAATAATTATATTTATTACTTATATTATTATCAATATAACATGCATTATTACCCATATTATGCAGTTATAATCGCTAGAACTATAATAAATATACGTATTACTTTTATTATCATCAATATAACATGCATTATTACCCATATTATGCAGTTATTATCGATAGAACTGTAATAAATATACTTATTACTTTTATTATTATCAATATAACATGCACTATTAGCCATATTTTACGATTATTATCGCTAGAACTATAATAATTATACTTATTACTCCCGATATTATCAATATAACATGCATTATTACGCATATAATGCAGTGATTATCGCTAGAAATGTAATAATTATACTTATTACTTACATTATTAGCAATATAACGTGCATTATTACCCATATAATGCAGTTATTATCGCTAGAACTGTAATAATTACACTTATTACTTATATTATTATAAATATAACATGCATTATTACCCATATTATGCAGTTATTATCGCTAAAACTATAATAAATATACGTATTACTTTTATTATCATCAATATAACATGCATTATTACCCATATTATGCAGTTATTATCGATAGAACTATAATAAATATACTTATTACTTATATTATTATAAATATAACATGCATTATTACCCATATTATGCAGTTATTATCGCTAAAACTATAATAAATATACGTATTACTTTTATTATCATCAATATAACATGCATTATTACCCATATTATGCAGTTATTATCGATAGAACTATAATAAATATACTTATTACTTTTATTATTTTCAATATAACATTCACTATTAGCCATATTGTACTGTCGATATCGCTAGAACTATAATAATTATACTTATTGCACACGATATTATCGATATAACATGCATTATTACCCATATAATGCAGTTATTATCGCTAGAACTGTAATAATTATACTTATTACTTATATTATTAGCAATAGAACATGCATTATTACCCATATTATGCAGTTATTATCGCTAGAACTATAATAAATATACGTATTACTTTTATTATCATCAATATAACATGCATTATTACCCATATTATGCAGTTATTATCGATAGATCTGTAAAAAATATACTTATTACTTTTATTATTATCAATATAACATGCACTATTAGCCATATTTTACTATTATTATCGCTAGAACTATAATAATTATACTTATTACTCCCAATATTATCAATATAACATGCATTATTACCCATATAATGCAGTTATTATCGCTAGAACTGTAATAATTATACTTATTATTTACATTATTAGCAATATAATGTGCATTATTACCCATATAATGCAGTTATTATCGCTAGAACTGTAATAATTATACTTATTACTTATATTATTATAAATATAACATGCATTATTACCCATATTATGCAGTTATTATCGACAGAAGTATAATAAATATACTTATTACTTTTATTATTATCAATATAACAGGCACTCTTAGCCATATTTTACTAGTATTATCGCTAGAACTGTAATAATTATACTTATTACTCCCGATGTTATCAATATAACATCCATTATTACCCATATCATGCAGTTATTATCGCTAGAACTATAATAATTATACTTATTACTCCCAATATTATCAATATAACATGCATTATTACCCATATAATGCAGTTATTATCGCTAGAACTGTAATAATTATACTTATTACTTATATTATTCTCAATATAACATGCATTATTACCCATATTATGCAGTTATAATCGCTAGAAATATAATAAATATACTTACTACTTTTATTATCATCAATATAACATGCATTATTACCCATATTATGCAGTTATTATCGATAGAACTATAATAAATATACTTATCACTTTTATTATTATCAGTATAACATGCACTATTAGCCATATTTTACTATTATTATCGCTAGAACTATAATAATTATACTTATTACTCCCGATATTATCAATATAACATGCATTATTACCCATATAATGCAGTTATTATCGCTAGAACTGTAATAATTATACTTATTACTTATATTATTATCAATATAACATGCATTATTACCCATATTATGCAGTTATTATCGCTAGAACTATAATAAATATACGTATTACTTTTATTATCATCAATATAACATGCATTATTACCCATATTATGCAGTTATTATCGATAGAACTATAATAAATATACTTATTACTTTTATTTTTATCGATATAACATGCACTATTAGCCATATTTTACTATTATTATCGCTAGAACTATAATAATTATACTTATTACTCCCGATATTATAAATATAACATGCATTATTACCCATATAATGCAGTTCTTATCGCTAGAACTGTAATAATTATACTTATTACTTATATTATTATCAATATAACACGCATTATTACCCATATTATGCAGTTATTATCGCTAGAACTATAATAAATATACTTATTACTTTTATTATTATCAATATAACATGCACTATTAGCCATATTTTACTATTATTATCGCTAGAACTATAATAATTATACTTATTACTCCCAATATTATCAATATAACATGCATTATTACCCATATAATGCAGTTATTATCGCTAGAACTGTAATAATTATACTTATTATTTACATTATTAGCAATATAACGTGCATTATTACCCATATAATGCAGTTGTTATAGCTAGAAATATAATAAATATACTTGCTACTTTTATTATCATCAATATAACATGCATTATTACCCATATTATGCTGTTATTATCGTTAGAACTATAATAAATATACTTATTACTTTTATTATTATCAATATAACATGCACTATTAGCCATATTTTACTATTATTATCGCTAGAACTATAATAATTATACTTATTACTCCCAATATTATCAATATAACATGCATTATTACCCATATAATGCAGTTATTATCGCTAGAACTGTAATAATTATACTTATTATTTACATTATTAGCAATATAACGTGCATTATTACCCATATAATGCAGTTGTTATAGCTAGAAATATAATAAATATACTTGCTACTTTTATTATCATCAATATAACATGCATTATTACCCATATTATGCTGTTATTATCGATAGAACTATAATAAATATACTTATTACTTTTATTATTATCAATATAACATGCATTATTACCCATATTATGCAGTTATTATCGATAGAACTATAATAAATATACTTATCACTTTTATTATTATCAGTATAACATGCACTATTAGCCATATTTTACTATTATTATCGCTAGAACTATAATAATTATACTTATTACTCCCGATATTATCAATATAACATGCATTATTACCCATATAATGCAGTTATTATCGCTAGAACTGTAATAATTATACTTATTACTTATATTGTTCTCAATATAACATGCATTATTACCCATATTATGCAGTTATAATCGATAGAACTATAATAAATATACTTATTACTTTTATTATTATCAATATAACATGTACTATTAGCCATATTTTACTATTATTATCGATAGAACTATAATAATTATACTTATTACTCCCGATATTATCAATATAACATGCATTATTACCCATATAATGCAGTTATTATCGCTAGAACTGTAATAATTATACTTATTACTTACATTATAAGCAATATAACGTGCATTATAACCCATATAATGCAGTTATTATCGCTAGAACTGTAATAATTATACTTATTACTTATATTATTATCAATATAACATGCATTATTACCCATATTATGCAGTTATTATCGCTAGAACTATAATAAATATACGTATTACTTTTATTATCATCAATATAACATGCATTATTACCCATATTATGCAGTTATTATCGATAGAACTATAATAAATATACTTATTACTTTTATTTTTATCGATATAACATGCACTATTAGCCATATTTTACTATTATTATCGCTAGAACTATAATAATTATACTTATTACTCCCGATATTATAAATATAACATGCATTATTACCCATATAATGCAGTTCTTATCGCTAGAACTGTAATAATTATACTTATTACTTATATTATTATCAATATAACACGCATTATTACCCATATTATGCAGTTATTATCGCTAGAACTATAATAAATATACTTATTACTTTTATTATTATCAATATAACATGCACTATTAGCCATATTTTACTATTATTATCGCTAGAACTATAATAATTATACTTATTACTCCCAATATTATCAATATAACATGCATTATTACCCATATAATGCAGTTATTATCGCTAGAACTGTAATAATTATACTTATTATTTACATTATTAGCAATATAACGTGCATTATTACCCATATAATGCAGTTGTTATAGCTAGAAATATAATAAATATACTTGCTACTTTTATTATCATCAATATAACATGCATTATTACCCATATTATGCTGTTATTATCGATAGAACTATAATAAATATACTTATTACTTTTATTATTATCAGTATAACATGCACTATTAGCCATATTTTACTATTATTACGCTAGAACTATAATAATTATACTTATTACTCCCGATATTATCAATATAACATGCATTATTACCCATATTATGCAGTTATTATCGATAGAACTATAATAAATATACTTATTACTTTTATTATTATCAGTATAACATGCACTATTAGCCATATTTTACTATTATTACGCTAGAACTATAATAATTATACTTATTACTCCCGATATTATCAATATAACATGCATTATTACCCATATAATGCCGTTATTATCGCTAGAACTGTAATAATTATACTTATTACTTATATTATTCTCAATATAACATGCATTATTACCCATATTATGCAGTTATAATCGATAGAACTATAATAAATATACTTATTACTTTTATTATTATCAATATAACATGCACTATTAGCCATATTTTACTATTATTATCGCTAGAACTATAATAGTTATACTTATTACTCCCGATATTATAAATATAACATGCATTATTACCCATATAATGCAGTTCTTATCGCTAGAACTGTAATAATTATACTTATTACTTATATTATTATCAATATAACACGAATTATTACCCATATTATGCAGTTATTATCGCTAGAACTATAACAAATATACGTATTACTTTTATTATTATCAATATAACATGCACTATTGGCCATATTGTACTATTATTATCGCTAGAACTATAATAATTATACTTATTGCTCCCGATATTATCAATATAACATGCATGATTGCCCATATAATGCAGTTATTATCGCTAGAACTGTAATAATTATACTTATTACTTATATTATTAGCAATATAACGTGCATTATTACCCATATTATGCAGTTATTATCGCTAGAACTGTAATAATTATACTTATTACTTATATTATTATCAATATAACATGCATTATTACCCATATAATGGAGTTATTATCGCTAGAACTGTAATAATTATACTTGTTACTTATATTATTCTCAATATAACATGCATCATTACCCACATTATGCAGTTATAATCGCTAGAACTATAATAAATATACTTACTACTTTTATTATCATCAATATAACATGCATTATTACCCATATTATGCAGTTATTATCGATAGAACTATAATAAATATACTTATTACTTTTATTATTATCAATATAACATGCATTATTACCCATATTATGCAGTTGTTATCGATAGAACTATAATAAATATACTTATTACTTTTATTATTATCAATATAACATGCACTATTAGCCATATTTTACTATTATTATCGCTAGAACTATAATAATTATACTTATTACTCCCAATATTATCAATATAACATGCATTATTACCCATATAATGCAGTTATTATCGCTAGAACTGTAATAATTATACTTATTACTGACATTAGTAGCAATATAATGTGCATTATTACCCATATAATGCAGTTATTATCGCTAGAACTGTAATAATTATACTTATTACTTAAATTATTATAAATATAACATGCATTATTACCCATATTATGCAGTTATTATCGCTAGAACTATAATAAATATACGTATTACTTTTATTATCATCAATATAACATGCATTATTACCCATGTTATGCAGTTATTATCGATAGAACTATAATAAATATACTTATTACTTTTATTATTATCAATATAACATGCACTATTAGCCATATTGTACTGTTGGTATCGCTAGAACTATAATAATTATACTTATTGCACACGATATTATCGATATAACATGCATTATTACCCATATAATGCAGTTATTATCGCTAGAACTGTAATAATTATACTGATTACTTACATTATTATCAATATAACATGCATTATTACCCATATAATGCAGATATTATCGCTAGAACTGTAATAATTATACTTATTACTTATATTATTAGCAATATAACGTACATTATTACCCATATAATGGAGTTATTATCGCTAGAACTGTAATAATTATACTTATTACTTATATTATTCTCAATATAACATGCATTATTACCCATATTATGCAGTTATAATCGCTAGAACTATAATAAATATACTTACTACTTTTATTATCATCAATATAACATGCATTATTACCCATATTATGCAGTTATTATCGATAGAACTATAATAAATATACTTATTACTTTTATTATTATCAATATAACATACACTATTAGCCATATTTTACTATTATTATCGCTAGAACTATAATAATTATACTTATTACTCCCGATATTATCAATATAACACGCATTATTACCCATATAATGCAGTCATTATCGCTAGGACTGTAATAATTATACTTATTACTTATATTATCAGCAATATAACGTGCATTATTACCCATATAATGCAGTTCTTATCGCTAGAACTGTAATAATTATACTTATTACTTATATTATTATCAATATAACGTGCATTATTACCCATATTATGCAGTTATTATCGCTAGAACTGTAATAATTATACTTATTACTTATATTATTATCAATATAACACGCATTATTGCCCATATTATGCAGTTATTATCGCTAGAACTATAATAAATATACTTATTACTTTTATTATTATCAGTATAACATGCACTATTAGCCATATTTTACTATTATTATCGCTAGAACTATAATAATTATACTTATTACTCCCGATATTATCAATATAACATGCATTATTACCCATATTATGCAGTTATTATCGCTAAAACTATAATAAATATACGTATTACTTTTATTATCATCAATATAACATGCATTATTACCCATATTATGCAGTTATTATCGATAGAACTATAATGAATATACTTATTACTTTTATTATTATCAATATAACATGCACTATTAGCCATATTTTACGATTATTATCGCTAGAACTATAATAATTATACTTATTACTCCCGATGTTATCAATATAACATGCATTATTACCCATATAATGCAGTGATTATCGCTAGAACTGTAATAATTATACTTATTACTTACATTATTAGCAATATAACGTGCATTATTACCCACATAATGCAGTTATTATCGCTAGAACTGTAATAATTACACTTATTACTTATATTATTATAAATATAACATGCATTATTACCTATATTATGCAGTTATTATCGCTAAAACTATAATAAATATACGTATTACTTGTATTATCATCAATATAACATGCATTATTACCCATATTATGCAGTTATTATCGATAGAACTATAATAAATATACTTATTACTTATATTATTATAAATATAACATGCATTATTACCCATATTATGCAGTTATTATCGCTAAAACTATAATAAATATACGTATTACTTTTATTATCATCAATATAACATGCATTATTACCCATATTATGCAGTTATTATCGATAGAACTATAATAAATATACTTATTACTTTTATTGTTATCAATATAACATTCACTATTAGCCATATTGTACTGTTGATATCGCTAGAACTATAATAATTATACTTATTGCACACGATATTATCGATATAACATGCATTATTACCCATATAATGCAGTTATTATCGCTAGAACTGTAATAATTATACTTATTACTTACATTATTATCAATATAACATGCATTATTACCGATATAATGCAGTTATTATCGCTAGAACTGTAATAATTATACTTATTACTTACACTATTAGCAATATAACGTGCATTATTACCCATATAATGCAGTTATTATCGCTAGAACTGTAATAATTATACTTATTGCTTATATTATTAGCAATATAACGTGCATTATTACCCATATTATGCAGTTATTATCGCTTGAACTGTAATAATTATACTTATTACTTATATTATTAGCAATATAACGTGCATTATTACCCATATAATGGAGTTATTATCGCTAGAACTGTAATAATTATACTTATTACTTATATTATTATCAATATAACGTGCATTATTACCCATATTATGCAGTTATTATCGCTAGAACTATAATAAATATACGTATTACTTTTATTATCATCAATATAACATGCATTATTACCCATATTATGCAGTTATTATCGATAGAACTGTAATAATTATACTTATTACTTATATTATTAGCAATAGAACGTGCATTATTACCCATATTATGCAGTTATTATCGCTAGAACTGTAATAATTATACTTATTACTTATATTATTATCAATATAACACGCATTATTACCCATATTATGCAGTTATTATCGCTAGAACTATAATAAATATACTTATTACTTTTATTATTATCAGTATAACATGCACTATTAGCCATATTTTACTATTATTATCGCTAGAACTATAATAATTATACTTATTACTCCCGATATTATCAATATAACATGCATTATTACCCATATAATGCAGTTATTATCGCTAGAACTGTAATAATTATACTTATTACTTATATTATTCTCAATATAACATGCATTATTACCCATATTATGCAGTTATAATCGATAGAACTATAATAAATATACTTATTACTTTTATTATTATCAATATAACATGCACTATTAGCCATATTTTACTATTATTATCGATAGAACTATAATAATTATACTTATTACTCCCGATATTATCAATATAACATGCATTATTACCCATATTATGCAGTTATTATCGCTAGAACTATAATAAATATACGTATTACTTTTATTATCATCAATATAACATGCATTATTACCCATATTATGCTGTTATTATCGTTAGAACTATAATAAATATACTTATTACTTTTATTATTATCAATATAACATGCACTATTAGCCATATTTTACTATTATTATCGCTAGAACTATAATAATTATACTTATTACTCCCAATATTATCAATATAACATGCATTATTACCCATATAATGCAGTTATTATCGCTAGAACTGTAATAATTATACTTATTATTTACATTATTAGCAATATAACGTGCATTATTACCCATATAATGCAGTTGTTATAGCTAGAAATATAATAAATATACTTGCTACTTTTATTATCATCAATATAACATGCATTATTACCCATATTATGCTGTTATTATCGATAGAACTATAATAAATATACTTATTACTTTTATTATTATCAATATAACATGCATTATTACCCATATTATGCAGTTATTATCGATAGAACTATAATAAATATACTTATCACTTTTATTATTATCAGTATAACATGCACTATTAGCCATATTTTACTATTATTATCGCTAGAACTATAATAATTATACTTATTACTCCCGATATTATCAATATAACATGCATTATTACCCATATAATGCAGTTATTATCGCTAGAACTGTAATAATTATACTTATTACTTATATTGTTCTCAATATAACATGCATTATTACCCATATTATGCAGTTATAATCGATAGAACTATAATAAATATACTTATTACTTTTATTATTATCAATATAACATGTACTATTAGCCATATTTTACTATTATTATCGATAGAACTATAATAATTATACTTATTACTCCCGATATTATCAATATAACATGCATTATTACCCATATAATGCAGTTATTATCGCTAGAACTGTAATAATTATACTTATTACTTACATTATAAGCAATATAACGTGCATTATAACCCATATAATGCAGTTATTATCGCTAGAACTGTAATAATTATACTTATTACTTATATTATTATCAATATAACATGCATTATTACCCATATTATGCAGTTATTATCGCTAGAACTATAATAAATATACGTATTACTTTTATTATCATCAATATAACATGCATTATTACCCATATTATGCAGTTATTATCGATAGAACTATAATAAATATACTTATTACTTTTATTTTTATCGATATAACATGCACTATTAGCCATATTTTACTATTATTATCGCTAGAACTATAATAATTATACTTATTACTCCCGATATTGTAAATATAACATGCATTATTACCCATATAATGCAGTTCTTATCGCTAGAACTGTAATAATTATACTTATTACTTATATTATTATCAATATAACACGCATTATTACCCATATTATGCAGTTATTATCGCTAGAACTATAATAAATATACTTATTACTTTTATTATTATCAATATAACATGCACTATTAGCCATATTTTACTATTATTATCGCTAGAACTATAATAATTATACTTATTACTCCCAATATTATCAATATAACATGCATTATTACCCATATAATGCAGTTATTATCGCTAGAACTGTAATAATTATACTTATTATTTACATTATTAGCAATATAACGTGCATTATTACCCATATAATGCAGTTGTTATAGCTAGAAATATAATAAATATACTTGCTACTTTTATTATCATCAATATAACATGCATTATTACCCATATTATGCTGTTATTATCGATAGAACTATAATAAATATACTTATTACTTTTATTATTATCAGTATAACATGCACTATTAGCCATATTTTACTATTATTACGCTAGAACTATAATAATTATACTTATTACTCCCGATATTATCAATATAACATGCATTATTACCCATATTATGCAGTTATTATCGATAGAACTATAATAAATATACTTATTACTTTTATTATTATCAGTATAACATGCACTATTAGCCATATTTTACTATTATTACGCTAGAACTATAATAATTATACTTATTACTCCCGATATTATCAATATAACATGCATTATTACCCATATAATGCCGTTATTATCGCTAGAACTGTAATAATTATACTTATTACTTATATTATTCTCAATATAACATGCATTATTACCCATATTATGCAGTTATAATCGATAGAACTATAATAAATATACTTATTACTTTTATTATTATCAATATAACATGCACTATTAGCCATATTTTACTATTATTATCGCTAGAACTATAATAGTTATACTTATTACTCCCGATATTATAAATATAACATGCATTATTACCCATATAATGCAGTTCTTATCGCTAGAACTGTAATAATTATACTTATTACTTATATTATTATCAATATAACACGAATTATTACCCATATTATGCAGTTATTATCGCTAGAACTATAACAAATATACGTATTACTTTTATTATTATCAATATAACATGCACTATTGGCCATATTGTACTATTATTATCGCTAGAACTATAATAATTATACTTATTGCTCCCGATATTATCAATATAACATGCATGATTGCCCATATAATGCAGTTATTATCGCTAGAACTGTAATAATTATACTTATTACTTATATTATTAGCAATATAACGTGCATTATTACCCATATTATGCAGTTATTATCGCTAGAACTGTAATAATTATACTTATTACTTATATTATTATCAATATAACATGCATTATTACCCATATAATGGAGTTATTATCGCTAGAACTGTAATAATTATACTTGTTACTTATATTATTCTCAATATAACATGCATTATTACCCACATTATGCAGTTATAATCGCTAGAACTATAATAAATATACTTACTACTTTTATTATCATCAATATAACATGCATTATTACCCATATTATGCAGTTATTATCGATAGAACTATAATAAATATACTTATTACTTTTATTATTATCAATATAACATGCATTATTACCCATATTATGCAGTTGTTATCGATAGAACTATAATAAATATACTTATTACTTTTATTATTATCAATATAACATGCACTATTAGCCATATTTTACTATTATTATCGCTAGAACTATAATAATTATACTTATTACTCCCAATATTATCAATATAACATGCATTATTACCCATATAATGCAGTTATTATCGCTAGAACTGTAATAATTATACTTATTACTGACATTAGTAGCAATATAATGTGCATTATTACCCATATAATGCAGTTATTATCGCTAGAACTGTAATAATTATACTTATTACTTAAATTATTATAAATATAACATGCATTATTACCCATATTATGCAGTTATTATCGCTAGAACTATAATAAATATACGTATTACTTTTATTATCATCAATATAACATGCATTATTACCCATGTTATGCAGTTATTATCGATAGAACTATAATAAATATACTTATTACTTTTATTATTATCAATATAACATGCACTATTAGCCATATTGTACTGTTGGTATCGCTAGAACTATAATAATTATACTTATTGCACACGATATTATCGATATAACATGCATTATTACCCATATAATGCAGTTATTATCGCTAGAACTGTAATAATTATACTGATTACTTACATTATTATCAATATAACATGCATTATTACCCATATAATGCAGATATTATCGCTAGAACTGTAATAATTATACTTATTACTTATATTATTAGCAATATAACGTACATTATTACCCATATAATGGAGTTATTATCGCTAGAACTGTAATAATTATACTTATTACTTATATTATTCTCAATATAACATGCATTATTACCCATATTATGCAGTTATAATCGCTAGAACTATAATAAATATACTTACTACTTTTATTATCATCAATATAACATGCATTATTACCCATATTATGCAGTTATTATCGATAGAACTATAATAAATATACTTATTACTTTTATTATTATCAATATAACATACACTATTAGCCATATTTTACTATTATTATCGCTAGAACTATAATAATTATACTTATTACTCCCGATATTATCAATATAACACGCATTATTACCCATATAATGCAGTCATTATCGCTAGGACTGTAATAATTATACTTATTACTTATATTATCAGCAATATAACGTGCATTATTACCCATATAATGCAGTTCTTATCGCTAGAACTGTAATAATTATACTTATTACTTATATTATTATCAATATAACGTGCATTATTACCCATATTATGCAGTTATTATCGCTAGAACTATAATAAATATACGTATTACTTTTATTATCATCAATATAACATGCATTATTACCCATATTATGCAGTTATTATCGATAGAACTGTAATAATTATACTTATTACTTATATTATTAGCAATAGAACGTGCATTATTACCCATATTATGCAGTTATTATCGCTAGAACTGTAATAATTATACTTATTACTTATATTATTATCAATATAACACGCATTATTGCCCATATTATGCAGTTATTATCGCTAGAACTATAATAAATATACTTATTACTTTTATTATTATCAGTATAACATGCACTATTAGCCATATTTTACTATTATTATCGCTAGAACTATAATAATTATACTTATTACTCCCGATATTATCAATATAACATGCATTATTACCCATATAATGCAGTTATTATCGCTAGAACTGTAATAATTATACTTATTACTTATATTATTCTCAATATAACATACATTATTACCCATATTATGCAGTTATAATCGATAGAACTATAATAAATATACTTATTACTTTTATTATTATCAATATAACATGCACTATTAGCCATATTTTACTATTATTATCGATAGAACTATAATAATTATACTTATTACTCCCGATATTATCAATATAACATGCATTATTACCCATATTATGCAGTTATTATCGCTAAAACTATAATAAATATACGTATTACTTTTATTATCATCAATATAACATGCATTATTACCCATATTATGCAGTTATTATCGATAGAACTATAATGAATATACTTATTACTTTTATTATTATCAATATAACATGCACTATTAGCCATATTTTACGATTATTATCGCTAGAACTATAATAATTATACTTATTACTCCCGATGTTATCAATATAACATGCATTATTACCCATATAATGCAGTGATTATCGCTAGAACTGTAATAATTATACTTATTACTTACATTATTAGCAATATAACGTGCATTATTACCCACATAATGCAGTTATTATCGCTAGAACTGTAATAATTACACTTATTACTTATATTATTATAAATATAACATGCATTATTACCTATATTATGCAGTTATTATCGCTAAAACTATAATAAATATACGTATTACTTTTATTATCATCAATATAACATGCATTATTACCCATATTATGCAGTTATTATCGATAGAACTGTAATAATTATACTTATTACTTATATTATTATCAATATAACACGCATTATTACCCATATTATGCAGTTATTATCGCTAGAACTATAATAAATATACTTATTACTTTTATTATTATCAATATAACACGCATTATTACCCATATTATGCAGTTATTATCGCTAGAACTATAATAAATATACTTATTACTTTTATTATTATCAGTATAACATGCACTATTAGCCATATTTTACTATTATTATCGCTAGAACTATAATAATTATACTTATTACTCCCGATATTATCAATATAACATGCATTATTACCCATATAATGCAGTTATTATCGCTAGAACTGTAATAATTATACTTATTACTTATATTATTCTCAATATAACATGCATTATTACCCATATTATGCAGTTATAATCGATAGAACTATAATAAATATACTTATTACTTTTATTATTATCAATATAACATGCACTATTAGCCATATTTTACTATTATTATCGATAGAACTATAATAATTATACTTATTACTCCCGATATTATCAATATAACATGCATTATTACCCATATTATGCAGTTATTATCGCTAAAACTATAATAAATATACGTATTACTTTTATTATCATCAATATAACATGCATTATTACCCATATTATGCAGTTATTATCGATAGAACTATAATGAATATACTTATTACTTTTATTATTATCAATATAACATGCACTATTAGCCATATTTTACGATTATTATCGCTAGAACTATAATAATTATACTTATTACTCCCGATGTTATCAATATAACATGCATTATTACCCATATAATGCAGTGATTATCGCTAGAACTGTAATAATTATACTTATTACTTACATTATTAGCAATATAACGTGCATTATTACCCACATAATGCAGTTATTATCGCTAGAACTGTAATAATTACACTTATTACTTATATTATTATAAATATAACATGCATTATTACCTATATTATGCAGTTATTATCGCTAAAACTATAATAAATATACGTATTACTTGTATTATCATCAATATAACATGCATTATTACCCATATTATGCAGTTCTTATCGCTAGAACTGTAATAATTATACTTATTACTTATATTATTATCAATATAACACGCATTATTACCCATATTATGCAGTTATTATCGCTAGAACTATAATAAATATACTTATTACTTTTATTATTATCAATATAACATGCACTATTAGCCATATTTTACTATTATTATCGCTAGAACTATAATAATTATACTTATTACTCCCAATATTATCAATATAACATGCATTATTACCCATATAATGCAGTTATTATCGCTAGAACTGTAATAATTATACTTATTATTTACATTATTAGCAATATAACGTGCATTATTACCCATATAATGCAGTTGTTATAGCTAGAAATATAATAAATATACTTGCTACTTTTATTATCATCAATATAACATGCATTATTACCCATATTATGCTGTTATTATCGATAGAACTATAATAAATATACTTATTACTTTTATTATTATCAGTATAACATGCACTATTAGCCATATTTTACTATTATTACGCTAGAACTATAATAATTATACTTATTACTCCCGATATTATCAATATAACATGCATTATTACCCATATTATGCAGTTATTATCGATAGAACTATAATAAATATACTTATTACTTTTATTATTATCAGTATAACATGCACTATTAGCCATATTTTACTATTATTACGCTAGAACTATAATAATTATACTTATTACTCCCGATATTATCAATATAACATGCATTATTACCCATATAATGCCGTTATTATCGCTAGAACTGTAATAATTATACTTATTACTTATATTATTCTCAATATAACATGCATTATTACCCATATTATGCAGTTATAATCGATAGAACTATAATAAATATACTTATTACTTTTATTATTATCAATATAACATGCACTATTAGCCATATTTTACTATTATTATCGCTAGAACTATAATAGTTATACTTATTACTCCCGATATTATAAATATAACATGCATTATTACCCATATAATGCAGTTCTTATCGCTAGAACTGTAATAATTATACTTATTACTTATATTATTATCAATATAACACGAATTATTACCCATATTATGCAGTTATTATCGCTAGAACTATAACAAATATACGTATTACTTTTATTATTATCAATATAACATGCACTATTGGCCATATTGTACTATTATTATCGCTAGAACTATAATAATTATACTTATTGCTCCCGATATTATCAATATAACATGCATGATTGCCCATATAATGCAGTTATTATCGCTAGAACTGTAATAATTATACTTATTACTTATATTATTAGCAATATAACGTGCATTATTACCCATATTATGCAGTTATTATCGCTAGAACTGTAATAATTATACTTATTACTTATATTATTATCAATATAACATGCATTATTACCCATATAATGGAGTTATTATCGCTAGAACTGTAATAATTATACTTGTTACTTATATTATTCTCAATATAACATGCATTATTACCCACATTATGCAGTTATAATCGCTAGAACTATAATAAATATACTTACTACTTTTATTATCATCAATATAACATGCATTATTACCCATATTATGCAGTTATTATCGATAGAACTATAATAAATATACTTATTACTTTTATTATTATCAATATAACATGCATTATTACCCATATTATGCAGTTGTTATCGATAGAACTATAATAAATATACTTATTACTTTTATTATTATCAATATAACATGCACTATTAGCCATATTTTACTATTATTATCGCTAGAACTATAATAATTATACTTATTACTCCCAATATTATCAATATAACATGCATTATTACCCATATAATGCAGTTATTATCGCTAGGACTGTAATAATTATACTTATTACTGACATTAGTAGCAATATAATGTGCATTATTACCCATATAATGCAGTTATTATCGCTAGAACTGTAATAATTATACTTATTACTTAAATTATTATAAATATAACATGCATTATTACCCATATTATGCAGTTATTATCGCTAGAACTATAATAAATATACGTATTACTTTTATTATCATCAATATAACATGCATTATTACCCATGTTATGCAGTTATTATCGATAGAACTATAATAAATATACTTATTACTTTTATTATTATCAATATAACATGCACTATTAGCCATATTGTACTGTTGGTATCGCTAGAACTATAATAATTATACTTATTGCACACGATATTATCGATATAACATGCATTATTACCCATATAATGCAGTTATTATCGCTAGAACTGTAATAATTATACTGATTACTTACATTATTATCAATATAACATGCATTATTACCCATATAATGCAGATATTATCGCTAGAACTGTAATAATTATACTTATTACTTATATTATTAGCAATATAACGTACATTATTACCCATATAATGGAGTTATTATCGCTAGAACTGTAATAATTATACTTATTACTTATATTATTCTCAATATAACATGCATTATTACCCATATTATGCAGTTATAATCGCTAGAACTATAATAAATATACTTACTACTTTTATTATCATCAATATAACATGCATTATTACCCATATTATGCAGTTATTATCGATAGAACTATAATAAATATACTTATTACTTTTATTATTATCAATATAACATACACTATTAGCCATATTTTACTATTATTATCGCTAGAACTATAATAATTATACTTATTACTCCCGATATTATCAATATAACACGCATTATTACCCATATAATGCAGTCATTATCGCTAGGACTGTAATAATTATACTTATTACTTATATTATCAGCAATATAACGTGCATTATTACCCATATAATGCAGTTCTTATCGCTAGAACTGTAATAATTATACTTATTACTTATATTATTATCAATATAACGTGCATTATTACCCATATTATGCAGTTATTATCGCTAGAACTATAATAAATATACTTATTACTTTTATTATTATCAGTATAACATGCACTATTAGCCATATTTTACTATTATTATCGCTAGAACTATAATAATTATACTTATTACTCCCGATATTATCAATATAACATGCATTATTACCCATATAATGCAGTTATTATCGCTAGAACTGTAATAATTATACTTATTACTTATATTATTCTCAATATAACATGCATTATTACCCATATTATGCAGTTATAATCGATAGAACTATAATAAATATACTTATTACTTTTATTATTATCAATATAACATGCACTATTAGCCATATTTTACTATTATTATCGATAGAACTATAATAATTATACTTATTACTCCCGATATTATCAATATAACATGCATTATTACCCATATTATGCAGTTATTATCGCTAAAACTATAATAAATATACGTATTACTTTTATTATCATCAATATAACATGCATTATTACCCATATTATGCAGTTATTATCGATAGAACTATAATGAATATACTTATTACTTTTATTATTATCAATATAACATGCACTATTAGCCATATTTTACGATTATTATCGCTAGAACTATAATAATTATACTTATTACTCCCGATGTTATCAATATAACATGCATTATTACCCATATAATGCAGTGATTATCGCTAGAACTGTAATAATTATACTTATTACTTACATTATTAGCAATATAACGTGCATTATTACCCACATAATGCAGTTATTATCGCTAGAACTGTAATAATTACACTTATTACTTATATTATTATAAATATAACATGCATTATTACCTATATTATGCAGTTATTATCGCTAAAACTATAATAAATATACGTATTACTTGTATTATCATCAATATAACATGCATTATTACCCATATTATGCAGTTCTTATCGCTAGAACTGTAATAATTATACTTATTACTTATATTATTATCAATATAACACGCATTATTACCCATATTATGCAGTTATTATCGCTAGAACTATAATAAATATACTTATTACTTTTATTATTATCAATATAACATGCACTATTAGCCATATTTTACTATTATTATCGCTAGAACTATAATAATTATACTTATTACTCCCAATATTATCAATATAACATGCATTATTACCCATATAATGCAGTTATTATCGCTAGAACTGTAATAATTATACTTATTATTTACATTATTAGCAATATAACGTGCATTATTACCCATATAATGCAGTTGTTATAGCTAGAAATATAATAAATATACTTGCTACTTTTATTATCATCAATATAACATGCATTATTACCCATATTATGCTGTTATTATCGATAGAACTATAATAAATATACTTATTACTTTTATTATTATCAGTATAACATGCACTATTAGCCATATTTTACTATTATTACGCTAGAACTATAATAATTATACTTATTACTCCCGATATTATCAATATAACATGCATTATTACCCATATTATGCAGTTATTATCGATAGAACTATAATAAATATACTTATTACTTTTATTATTATCAGTATAACATGCACTATTAGCCATATTTTACTATTATTACGCTAGAACTATAATAATTATACTTATTACTCCCGATATTATCAATATAACATGCATTATTACCCATATAATGCCGTTATTATCGCTAGAACTGTAATAATTATACTTATTACTTATATTATTCTCAATATAACATGCATTATTACCCATATTATGCAGTTATAATCGATAGAACTATAATAAATATACTTATTACTTTTATTATTATCAATATAACATGCACTATTAGCCATATTTTACTATTATTATCGCTAGAACTATAATAGTTATACTTATTACTCCCGATATTATAAATATAACATGCATTATTACCCATATAATGCAGTTCTTATCGCTAGAACTGTAATAATTATACTTATTACTTATATTATTATCAATATAACACGAATTATTACCCATATTATGCAGTTATTATCGCTAGAACTATAACAAATATACGTATTACTTTTATTATTATCAATATAACATGCACTATTGGCCATATTGTACTATTATTATCGCTAGAACTATAATAATTATACTTATTGCTCCCGATATTATCAATATAACATGCATGATTGCCCATATAATGCAGTTATTATCGCTAGAACTGTAATAATTATACTTATTACTTATATTATTAGCAATATAACGTGCATTATTACCCATATTATGCAGTTATTATCGCTAGAACTGTAATAATTATACTTATTACTTATATTATTATCAATATAACATGCATTATTACCCATATAATGGAGTTATTATCGCTAGAACTGTAATAATTATACTTGTTACTTATATTATTCTCAATATAACATGCATTATTACCCACATTATGCAGTTATAATCGCTAGAACTATAATAAATATACTTACTACTTTTATTATCATCAATATAACATGCATTATTACCCATATTATGCAGTTATTATCGATAGAACTATAATAAATATACTTATTACTTTTATTATTATCAATATAACATGCATTATTACCCATATTATGCAGTTGTTATCGATAGAACTATAATAAATATACTTATTACTTTTATTATTATCAATATAACATGCACTATTAGCCATATTTTACTATTATTATCGCTAGAACTATAATAATTATACTTATTACTCCCAATATTATCAATATAACATGCATTATTACCCATATAATGCAGTTATTATCGCTAGGACTGTAATAATTATACTTATTACTGACATTAGTAGCAATATAATGTGCATTATTACCCATATAATGCAGTTATTATCGCTAGAACTGTAATAATTATACTTATTACTTAAATTATTATAAATATAACATGCATTATTACCCATATTATGCAGTTATTATCGCTAGAACTATAATAAATATACGTATTACTTTTATTATCATCAATATAACATGCATTATTACCCATGTTATGCAGTTATTATCGATAGAACTATAATAAATATACTTATTACTTTTATTATTATCAATATAACATGCACTATTAGCCATATTGTACTGTTGGTATCGCTAGAACTATAATAATTATACTTATTGCACACGATATTATCGATATAACATGCATTATTACCCATATAATGCAGTTATTATCGCTAGAACTGTAATAATTATACTGATTACTTACATTATTATCAATATAACATGCATTATTACCCATATAATGCAGATATTATCGCTAGAACTGTAATAATTATACTTATTACTTATATTATTAGCAATATAACGTACATTATTACCCATATAATGGAGTTATTATCGCTAGAACTGTAATAATTATACTTATTACTTATATTATTCTCAATATAACATGCATTATTACCCATATTATGCAGTTATAATCGCTAGAACTATAATAAATATACTTACTACTTTTATTATCATCAATATAACATGCATTATTACCCATATTATGCAGTTATTATCGATAGAACTATAATAAATATACTTATTACTTTTATTATTATCAATATAACATACACTATTAGCCATATTTTACTATTATTATCGCTAGAACTATAATAATTATACTTATTACTCCCGATATTATCAATATAACACGCATTATTACCCATATAATGCAGTCATTATCGCTAGGACTGTAATAATTATACTTATTACTTATATTATCAGCAATATAACGTGCATTATTACCCATATAATGCAGTTCTTATCGCTAGAACTGTAATAATTATACTTATTACTTATATTATTATCAATATAACGTGCATTATTACCCATATTATGCAGTTATTATCGCTAGAACTATAATAAATATACGTATTACTTTTATTATCATCAATATAACATGCATTATGACCCATATTATGCAGTTATTATCGATAGAACTGTAATAATTATACTTATTACTTATATTATTAGCAATAGAACGTGCATTATTGCCCATATTATGCAGTTATTATCGCTAGAACTATAATAAATATACTTATTACTTTTATTATTATCAGTATAACATGCACTATTAGCCATATTTTACTATTATTATCGCTAGAACTATAATAATTATACTTATTACTCCCGATATTATCAATATAACATGCATTATTACCCATATAATGCAGTTATTATCGCTAGAACTGTAATAATTATACTTATTACTTATATTATTCTCAATATAACATGCATTATTACCCATATTATGCAGTTATAATCGATAGAACTATAATAAATATACTTATTACTTTTATTATTATCAATATAACATGCACTATTAGCCATATTTTACTATTATTATCGATAGAACTATAATAATTATACTTATTACTCCCGATATTATCAATATAACATGCATTATTACCCATATTATGCAGTTATTATCGCTAAAACTATAATAAATATACGTATTACTTTTATTATCATCAATATAACATGCATTATTACCCATATTATGCAGTTATTATCGATAGAACTATAATGAATATACTTATTACTTTTATTATTATCAATATAACATGCACTATTAGCCATATTTTACGATTATTATCGCTAGAACTATAATAATTATACTTATTACTCCCGATGTTATCAATATAACATGCATTATTACCCATATAATGCAGTGATTATCGCTAGAACTGTAATAATTATACTTATTACTTACATTATTAGCAATATAACGTGCATTATTACCCACATAATGCAGTTATTATCGCTAGAACTGTAATAATTACACTTATTACTTATATTATTATAAATATAACATGCATTATTACCTATATTATGCAGTTATTATCGCTAAAACTATAATAAATATACGTATTACTTTTATTATCATCAATATAACATGCATTATTACCCATATTATGCAGTTATTATCGATAGAACTGTAATAATTATACTTATTACTTATATTATTAGCAATAGAACGTGCATTATTACCCATATTATGCAGTTATTATCGCTAGAACTGTAATAATTATACTTATTACTTATATTATTATCAATATAACACGCATTATTACCCATATTATGCAGTTATTATCGCTAGAACTATAATAAATATACTTATTACTTTTATTATTATCAGTATAACATGCACTATTAGCCATATTTTACTATTATTATCGCTAGAACTATAATAATTATACTTATTACTCCCGATATTATCAATATAACATGCATTATTACCCATATAATGCAGTTATTATCGCTAGAACTGTAATAATTATACTTATTACTTATATTATTCTCAATATAACATGCATTATTACCCATATTATGCAGTTATAATCGATAGAACTATAATAAATATACTTATTACTTTTATTATTATCAATATAACATGCACTATTAGCCATATTTTACTATTATTATCGATAGAACTATAATAATTATACTTATTACTCCCGATATTATCAATATAACATGCATTATTACCCATATTATGCAGTTATTATCGCTAAAACTATAATAAATATACGTATTACTTTTATTATCATCAATATAACATGCATTATTACCCATATTATGCAGTTATTATCGATAGAACTATAATGAATATACTTATTACTTTTATTATTATCAATATAACATGCACTATTAGCCATATTTTACGATTATTATCGCTAGAACTATAATAATTATACTTATTACTCCCGATGTTATCAATATAACATGCATTATTACCCATATAATGCAGTGATTATCGCTAGAACTGTAATAATTATACTTATTACTTACATTATTAGCAATATAACGTGCATTATTACCCACATAATGCAGTTATTATCGCTAGAACTGTAATAATTACACTTATTACTTATATTATTATAAATATAACATGCATTATTACCTATATTATGCAGTTATTATCGCTAAAACTATAATAAATATACGTATTACTTTTATTATCATCAATATAACATGCATTATTACCCATATTATGCAGTTATTATCGATAGAACTATAATAAATATACTTATTACTTTTATTGTTATCAATATAACATTCACTATTAGCCATATTGTACTGTTGATATCGCTAGAACTATAATAATTATACTTATTGCACACGATATTATCGATATAACATGCATTATTACCCATATAATGCAGTTATTATCGCTAGAACTGTAATAATTATACTTATTACTTACATTATTATCAATATAACATGCATTATTACCGATATAATGCAGTTATTATCGCTAGAACTGTAATAATTATACTTATTACTTACATTATTAGCAATATAACGTGCATTATTACCCATATAATGCAGTTATTATCGCTAGAACTGTAATAATTATACTTATTGCTTATATTATTAGCAATATAACGTGCATTATTACCCATATTATGCAGTTATTATCGCTTGAACTGTAATAATTATACTTATTACTTATATTATTATCAATATAACACGCATTATTACCCATATTATGCAGTTATTATCGCTAGAACTATAATAAATATACTTATTACTTTTATTATTATCAGTATAACATGCACTATTAGCCATATTTTACTATTATTATCGCTAGAACTATAATAATTATACTTATTACTCCCGATATTATCAATATAACATGCATTATTACCCATATAATGCAGTTATTATCGCTAGAACTGTAATAATTATACTTATTACTTATATTATTCTCAATATAACATGCATTATTACCCATATTATGCAGTTATTATCGATAGATCTGTAATAAATATACTTATTACTTTTATTATTATCAATATAACATGCACTATTAGCCATATTTTACTATTATTATCGCTAGAACTATAATAATTATACTTATTACTCCCAATATTATCAATATAACATGCATTATTACCCATATAATGCAGTTATTATCGCTAGAACTGTAATAATTATACTTATTATTTACATTATTAGCAATATAACGTGCATTATTACCCATATAATGCAGTTATTATCGCTAGAACTGTAATAATTATACTTATTACTTATATTATTATAAATATAACATGCATTATTACCCATATTATGCAGTTATTATCGACAGAAGTATAATAAATATACTTATTACTTTTATTATTATCAATATAACAGGCACTCTTAGCCATATTTTACTAGTATTATCGCTAGAACTGTAATAATTATACTTATTACTCCCGATGTTATCAATATAACATGCATTATTACCCATATTATGCAGTTCTTATCGCTAGAACTGTAATAATTATACTTATTACTTATATTATTATCAATATAACACGCATTATTACCCATATTATGCAGTTATTATCGCTAGAACTATTATAAATAAACTTATTACTTTTATTATTATCAATATAACATGCACTATTAGCCATATTTTACTATTATTATCGCTAGAACTATAATAATTATACTTATTACTCCCAATATTATCAATATAACATGCATTATTACCCATATAATGCAGTTATTATCGCTAGAACTGTAATAATTATACTTATTATTTACATTATTAGCAATATAACGTGCATTATTACCCATATAATGCAGTTGTTATAGCTAGAAATATAATAAATATACTTACTACTTTTATTATCATCAATATAACATGCATTATTACCCATATTATGCAGTTATTATCGATAGAACTATAATAAATATACTTATTACTTTTATTATTATCAATATAACATGCACTATTAGCCATATTTTACTATTATTATCGATAGAACTATAATAATTATACTTATTACTCCCGATATTATCAATATAACATGCATTATTACCCATATTATGCAGTTATTATCGCTAGAACTATAATAAATATACGTATTACTTTTATTATCGTCAATATAACATGCATTATTACCCATATTATGCAGTTATTATCGATAGATCTGTAATAAATATACTTATTACTTTTATTATTATCAATATAACATGCACTATTAGCCATATTTTACTATTATTATCGCTAGAACTATAATAATTATACTTATTACTCCCAATATTATCAATATAACATGCATTATTACCCATATAATGCAGTTATTATCGCTAGAACTGTAATAATTATACTTATTATTTACATTATTAGCAACATAACGTGCATTATTACCCATATAATGCAGTTATTATCGCTAGAACTGTAATAATTATACTTATTACTTATATTATTATAAATATAACATGCATTATTACCCAGATTATGCAGTTATTATCGACAGAAGTATAATAAATATACTTATTACTTTTATTATTATCAATATAACAGGCACTCTTAGCCATATTTTACTAGTATTATCGCTAGAACTGTAATAATTATACTTATTACTCCCGATGTTATCAATATAACATCCATTATTACCCATATCATGCAGTTATTATCGCTAGAACTATAATAATTATACTTATTACTCCCAATATTATCAGTATAACATGCATTATTACCCATATAATGCAGTTATTATCGCTAGAACTGTAATAATTATACTTATTACTTATATTATTCTCAATATAACATGCATTATTACCCATATTATGCAGTTATAATCGCTAGAAATATAATAAATATACTTACTACTTTTATTATCATCAATATAACATGCATTATTACCCATATTCTGCAGTTATTATCGATAGAACTATAATAAATATACTTATCACTTTTATTATTATCAGTATAACATGCACTATTAGCCATATTTTACTATTATTATCGCTAGAACTATAATAATTATACTTATTACTCCCGATATTATCAATATAACATGCATTATTACCCATATAATGCAGTTATTATCGCTAGAACTGTAATAATTATACTTATTACTTATATTATTCTCAATATAACATGCATTATTACCCATATTATGCAGTTATAATCGATAGAACTATAATAAATATACCTATTACTTTTATTATTATCAATATAACATGCACTATTAGCCATATTTTACTATTATTATCGATAGAACTATAATAATTATACTTATTACTCCCGATATTATCAATATAACATGCATTATTACCCATATAATGCAGTTATTATCGCTAGAACTGTAATAATTATACTTATTACTTACATTATTAGCAATATAACGTGCATTATAACCCATATAATGCAGTTATTATCGCTAGAACTGTAATAATTATACTTATTACTTATATTATTATCAATATAACATGCATTATTACCCATATTATGCAGTTATTATCGCTAGAACTATAATAAATATACGTATTACTTTTATTATCATTAATATAACATGCATTATTACCCATATTATGCAGTTATTATCGATAGAACTATAATAAATATACTTATTACTTTTATTTTTATCGATATAACATGCACTATTAGCCATATTTTACTATTATTATCGCTAGAACTATAATAATTATACTTATTACTCCCGATATTATGAATATAACATGCATTATTACCCATATAATGCAGTTCTTATCGCTAGAACTGTAATAATTATACTTATTACTTATATTATTATCAATATAACACGCATTATTACCCATATTATGCAGTTATTATCGCTAGAACTATAATAAATATACTTATTACTTTTATTATTATCAATATAACATGCACTATTAGCCATATTTTACTATTATTATCGCTAGAACTATAATAATTATACTTATTACTCCCAATATTATCAATATAACATGCATTATTACCCATATAATGCAGTTATTATCGCTAGAACTGTAATAATTATACTTATTATTTACATTATTAGCAATATAACGTGCATTATTACCCATATAATGCAGTTGTTATAGCTAGAAATATAATAAATATACTTGCTACTTTTATTATCATCAATATAACAAGCATTATTACCCATATTATGCTGTTATTATCGATAGAACTATAATAAATATACTTATTACTTTTATTATTATCAGTATAACATGCACTATTAGCCATATTTTACTATTATTACGCTAGAACTATAATAATTATACTTATTACTCCCGATATTATCAATATAACATGCATTATTACCCATATAATGCCGTTATTATCGCTAGAACTGTAATAATTATACTTATTACTTATATTATTCTCAATATAACATGCATTATTACCCATATTATGCAGTTATAATCGATAGAACTATAATAAATATACTTATTACTTTTATTATTATCAATATAACATGCACTATTAGCCATATTTTACTATTATAATCGCTAGAACTATAATAATTATACTTATTACTCCCGATATTATAAATATAACATGCATTATTACCCATATAATGCAGTTCTTATCGCTAGAACTGTAATAATTATACTTATTACTTATATTATTATCAATATAACACGCATTATTACCCATATTATGCAGTTATTATCGATAGAACTATAATAAATATACTTATTACTTTTATTATTATCAATATAACATGCACTATTAGCCATATTGTACTGTTGATATCGCTAGAACTATAATAATTATACTTATTGCACACGATATTATCGATATAACATGCATTATTACCCATATAATGCAGTTATTATCGCTAGAACTGTAATAATTATACTTATTATTTACATTATTAGCAATATAACGTGCATTATTACCCATATAATGCAGTTGTTATAGCTAGAAATATAATAAATATACTTACTACTTTTATTATCATCAATATAACATGCATTATTACCCATATTATGCAGTTATTATCGATAGAACTATAATAAATATACTAATTACTTTTATTATTATCAGTATAACATGCACTATTAGCCATATTTTACTATTATTACGCTAGAACTATAATAATTATACTTATTACTCCCGATATTATCAATATAACATGCATTATTACCCATATAATGCCGTTATTATCGCTAGAACTGTAATAATTATACTTATTACTTATATTATTCTCAATATAACATGCATTATTACCCATATTATGCAGTTATAATCGATAGAACTATAATAAATATACTTATTACTTTTATTATTATCAATATAACATGCACTATTGGCCATATTGTACTATTATTATCGCTAGAACTATAATAATTATACTTATTGCTCCCGATATTATCAATATAACATGCATGATTGCCCATATAATGCAGTTATTATCGCTAGAACTGTAATAATTATACTTATTACTTATATTATTAGCAATATAACGTGCATTATTACCCATATAATGCAGTTATTATCGCTAGAACTGTAATAGTTATACTTATTACTTATATTATTATAAATATAACATGCATTATTACACATATTATGCAGTTATTATCGCTAGAACTATAATAAATATACGTATTACTTTTATTATCATCAATATAACATGCATTATTACCCATATTATGCAGTTATTATCGATAGAACTACAATAAATATACTTATTACTTTTATTATTATCAATATAACTTGCACTATTAGCCATATTGTACTGTTGATATCGCTAGAACAATAATAATTATACTTATTGCACACGATATTATCGATATAACATGCATTATTACCCATATAATGCAGTTATTATCGCTAGAACTGTAATAATTATACTTATTACTTATATTATTAGCAATATAACGTGCATTATTACCCATATTATGTAGTTATTATCGCTAGAACTGTAATAATTATACTTATTACTAATATTATTATCAATATAACATGCATTATTACCCATATAATGGAGTTATTGTCGCTAGAACTGTAATAATTATACTTATTACTTTTATTATTATCAATATAACAGGCACTCTTAGCCATATTTTACTAGTATTATCGCTAGAACTGTAATAGTTATACTTATTACTCCCGATATTATCAATATAACATCCATTATTACCCATATCATGCAGTCATTATCGCTAGAACTATAATAATTATTCTTATTACTCCCAATATTATCAATATAACATGCATTATTACCCATATAATGCAGTTATTATCGCTAGAACTGTAATAATTATACTTATTACTTATATTATTAGCAATATAACGTGCATTATTACCCATATTATGCAGTTATAATCGCTAGAAATATAATAAATATACTTACTACTTTTATTATCATCAATATAACATGCATTATTACCCATATTATGCAGTTATTATCGATAGAACTATAATAAATATACTTATTACTTTTATTATTATCAGTATAACATGCACTATTAGCCATATTTTACTATTATTATCGCTAGAACTATAATAATTATACTTATTACTCCCGATATTATCAATATAACATGCATTATTACCCATATAATGCAGTTATTATCGCTAGAACTGTAATAATTATACTTATTACTTACATTATTAGCAATATAACGTGCATTATTACCCATATAATGGAGTTATTATCGCTAGAACTGTAATAATTATACTTATTACTTATATTATTCTCAATATAACATGCATTATTACCCATATTATGCAGTTATAATCGCTAGAACTATAATAAATATACTTACCACTTTTATTATTATCAATATAACATGCATTATTACCCATATTATGCAGTTATTATCGACAGAACTATAATAAATATACTTATTACTCCCAATATTATCAATATAACATGCATTATTACCCACATAATGCAGTTATTATCGATAGAACTGTAATAATTATACTTATTACTTATATTATTAGCAATATAACGTGCATTATTACCCATATTATGCAGTTATTATCGATAGAACTATAATAAATATACTGATTACTTTTATTATTATCAATATAACATGCACTATTAGCCATATTTTACTATTATTATCGCTAGAACTATAATAATTATACTTATTGCTTATATTATTCTCAATATAACATGCATTATTACCCATATTATGCAGTTATAATCGCTAGAACTATAATAAATATACTTACTACTTTTATTATTATCAATATAACATGCATTACTACCCATATTATGCAGTTATTATCGATAGAACTATAATAAATATACTTATTACTTTTATTATTATCAATATAACATGCACTATTAGCCATATTTTACTATTATTATCGCTAGAACTATAATAATTATACTTACTACTCCCAATATTATCAATATGACATGCATTATTACCCATATAATGCAGTTATTATCGCTAGAACTGTAATAATTATACTTATTACTTACATTATTAGCAATATAACGTGCATTATTACCCATATAATGCAGTTATTATCGCTAGAACTGTAATAATTATACTTATTACTTATATTATTATAAATATAACATGCATTATTACCCATATTATGCAGTTATTATCGCTAGAACTATAATAAATATACGTATTACTTTTATTATCATCAATATAACATGCATTATTACCCATATTATGCAGTTATTATCGATACAACTATAATAAATATACTTATTACTTTTATTATTATCAATATAACATGCACTATTAGCCATATTGTACTGTTGATATCGCTAGAACTATAATAATTATACTTATTGCACACGATATTATCGATATAACATGCATTATTCCCACATAATGCAGTTATTATCGATAGAACTGTAATAATTATACTTATTACTTATATTATTAGCAATATAACGTGCATTATTACCCATATTATGCAGTTATTATCGCTAGAACTGTAATAATTATACTTATTACTTACATTATTATCAATATAACATGCATTATTACCCATATAATGGAGTTATTATCGCTAGAACAGTAATAATTATACTTATTACTTATATTATTATCAATATAACATGCATTATTACCCATATAATGCAGTTATTATCGACAGAAGTATAATAAATATACTTATCACTTTTATTATTATCAGTATAACATGCACTATTAGCCATATATTACTATTATTATCGCTAGAACTATAATAATTATACTTATTACTCCCGATATTATCAATATAACATGCATTATTACCCATATAATGCAGTTATTATCGCTAGAACTGTAATAATTATACTTATTACTTATATTATTCTCAATATAACATGCATTATTACCCATATTATGCAGTTATAATCGATAGAACTATAATAAATATACCTATTACTTTTATTATTATCAATATAACATGCACTATTAGCCATATTTTACTATTATTATCGATAGAACTATAATAATTATACTTATTACTCCCGATATTATCAATATAACATGCATTATTACCCATATAATGCAGTTATTATCGCTAGAACTGTAATAATTATACTTATTACTTACATTATTAGCAATATAACGTGCATTATAACCCATATAATGCAGTTATTATCGCTAGAACTGTAATAATTATACTTATTACTTATATTATTATCAATATAACATGCATTATTACCCATATTATGCAGTTATTATCGCTAGAACTATAATAAATATACGTATTACTTTTATTATCATTAATATAACATGCATTATTACCCATATTATGCAGTTATTATCGATAGAACTATAATAAATATACTTATTACTTTTATTTTTATCGATATAACATGCACTATTAGCCATATTTTACTATTATTATCGCTAGAACTATAATAATTATACTTATTGCTCCCGATATTATGAATATAACATGCATTATTACCCATATAATGCAGTTCTTATCGCTAGAACTGTAATAATTATACTTATTACTTATATTATTATCAATATAACACGCATTATTACCCATATTATGCAGTTATTATCGCTAGAACTATAATAAATATACGTATTACTTTTATTATCATTAATATAACATGCATTATTACCCATATTATGCAGTTATTATCGATAGAACTATAATAAATATACTTATTACTTTTATTTTTATCGATATAACATGCACTATTAGCCATATTTTACTATTATTATCGCTAGAACTATAATAATTATACTTATTGCTCCCGATATTATGAATATAACATGCATTATTACCCATATAATGCAGTTCTTATCGCTAGAACTGTAATAATTATACTTATTACTTATATTATTATCAATATAACACGCATTATTACCCATATTATGCAGTTATTATCGCTAGAACTATAATAAATATACTTATTACTTTTATTATTATCAGTATAACATGCACTATTAGCCATATTTTACTATTATTACGCTAGAACTATAATAATTATACTTATTACTCCCGATATTATCAATATAACATGCATTATTACCCATATAATGCCGTTATTATCGCTAGAACTGTAATAATTATACTTATTACTTATATTATTCTCAATATAACATGCATTATTACCCATATTATGCAGTTATAATCGATAGAACTATAATAAATATACTTATTACTTTTATTATTATCAATATAACATGCACTATTAGCCATATTTTACTATTATAATCGCTAGAACTATAATAATTATACTTATTACTCCCGATATTATAAATATAACATGCATTATTACCCATATAATGCAGTTCTTATCGCTAGAACTGTAATAATTATACTTATTACTTATATTATTATCAATATAACACGCATTATTACCCATATTATGCAGTTATTATCGATAGAACTATAATAAATATACTTATTACTTTTATTATTATCAATATAACATGCACTATTAGCCATATTGTACTGTTGATATCGCTAGAACTATAATAATTATACTTATTGCACACGATATTATCGATATAACATGCATTATTACCCATATAATGCAGTTATTATCGCTAGAACTGTAATAATTATACTTATTATTTACATTATTAGCAATATAACGTGCATTATTACCCATATAATGCAGTTGTTATAGCTAGAAATATAATAAATATACTTACTACTTTTATTATCATCAATATAACATGCATTATTACCCATATTATGCAGTTATTATCGATAGAACTATAATAAATATACTAATTACTTTTATTATTATCAGTATAACATGCACTATTAGCCATATTTTACTATTATTACGCTAGAACTATAATAATTATACTTATTACTCCCGATATTATCAATATAACATGCATTATTACCCATATAATGCCGTTATTATCGCTAGAACTGTAATAATTATACTTATTACTTATATTATTCTCAATATAACATGCATTATTACCCATATTATGCAGTTATAATCGATAGAACTATAATAAATATACTTATTACTTTTATTATTATCAATATAACATGCACTATTAGCCATATTTTACTATTATTATCGCTAGAACTATAATAATTATACTTATTACTCCCGATATTATAAATATAACATGCATTATTACCCATATAATGCAGTTCTTATCGCTAGAACTGTAATAATTATACTTATTACTTATATTATTATCAATATAACACGAATTATTACCCATATTATGCAGTTATTATCGCTAGAACTATAATAAATATACGTATTACTTTTATTATTATCAATATAACATGCACTATTGGCCATATTGTACTATTATTATCGCTAGAACTATAATAATTATACTTATTGCTCCCGATATTATCAATATAACATGCATGATTGCCCATATAATGCAGTTATTATCGCTAGAACTATAATAAATATACGTATTACTTTTATTATCATCAATATAACATGCATTATTACCCATATTATGCAGTTATTATCGATAGAACTACAATAAATATACTTATTACTTTTATTATTATCAACATAACTTGCACTATTAGCCATATTGTACTGTTGATATCGCTAGAACAATAATAATTATACTTATTGCACACGATATTATCGATATAACATGCATTATTACCCATATAATGCAGTTATTATCGCTAGAACTGTAATAATTATACTTATTACTTATATTATTAGCAATATAACGTGCATTATTACCCATATTATGTAGTTATTATCGCTAGAACTGTAATAATTATACTTATTACTAATATTATTATCAATATAACATGCATTATTACCCATATAATGGAGTTATTGTCGCTAGAACTGTAATAATTATACTTATTACTTTTATTATTATCAATATAACAGGCACTCTTAGCCATATTTTACTAGTATTATCGCTAGAACTGTAATAGTTATACTTATTACTCCCGATATTATCAATATAACATCCATTATTACCCATATCATGCAGTCATTATCGCTAGAACTATAATAATTATTCTTATTACTCCCAATATTATCAATATAACATGCATTATTACCCATATAATGCAGTTATTATCGCTAGAACTGTAATAATTATACTTATTACTTATATTATTAGCAATATAACGTGCATTATTACCCATATTATGCAGTTATAATCGCTAGAAATATAATAAATATACTTACTACTTTTATTATCATCAATATAACATGCATTATTACCCATATTATGCAGTTATTATCGATAGAACTATAATAAATATACTTATTACTTTTATTATTATCAGTATAACATGCACTATTAGCCATATTTTACTATTATTATCGCTAGAACTATAATAATTATACTTATTACTCCCGATATTATCAATATAACATGCATTATTACCCATATAATGCAGTTATTATCGCTAGAACTGTAATAATTATACTTATTACTTACATTATTAGCAATATAACGTGCATTATTACCCATATAATGGAGTTATTATCGCTAGAACTGTAATAATTATACTTATTACTTATATTATTCTCAATATAACATGCATTATTACCCATATTATGCAGTTATAATCGCTAGAACTATAATAAATATACTTACTACTTTTATTATTATCAATATAACATGCATTATTACCCATATTATGCAGTTATTATCGACAGAACTATAATAAATATACTTATTACTCCCAATATTATCAATATAACATGCATTATTACCCACATAATGCAGTTATTATCGATAGAACTGTAATAATTATACTTATTACTTATATTATTAGCAATATAACGTGCATTATTACCCATATTATGCAGTTATTATCGATAGAACTATAATAAATATACTGATTACTTTTATTATTATCAATATAACATGCACTATTAGCCATATTTTACTATTATTATCGCTAGAACTATAATAATTATACTTATTGCTTATATTATTCTCAATATAACATGCATTATTACCCATATTATGCAGTTATAATCGCTAGAACTATAATAAATATACTTACTACTTTTATTATTATCAATATAACATGCATTATTACCCATATTATGCAGTTATTATCGATAGAACTATAATAAATATACTTATTACTTTTATTATTATCAATATAACATGCACTATTAGCCATATTTTACTATTATTATCGCTAGAACTATAATAATTATACTTACTACTCCCAATATTATCAATATGACATGCATTATTACCCATATAATGCAGTTATTATCGCTAGAACTGTAATAATTATACTTATTACTTACATTATTAGCAATATAACGTGCATTATTACCCATATAATGCAGTTATTATCGCTAGAACTGTAATAATTATACTTATTACTTATATTATTATAAATATAACATGCATTATTACCCATATTATGCAGTTATTATCGCTAGAACTATAATAAATATACGTATTACTTTTATTATCATCAATATAACATGCATTATTACCCATATTATGCAGTTATTATCGATACAACTATAATAAATATACTTATTACTTTTATTATTATCAATATAACATGCACTATTAGCCATATTGTACTGTTGATATCGCTAGAACTATAATAATTATACTTATTGCACACGATATTATCGATATAACATGCATTATTCCCACATAATGCAGTTATTATCGATAGAACTGTAATAATTATACTTATTACTTATATTATTAGCAATATAACGTGCATTATTACCCATATTATGCAGTTATTATCGCTAGAACTGTAATAATTATACTTATTACTTACATTATTATCAATATAACATGCATTATTACCCATATAATGGAGTTATTATCGCTAGAACAGTAATAATTATACTTATTACTTATATTATTATCAATATAACATGCATTATTACCCATATAATGCAGTTATTATCGACAGAAGTATAATAAATATACTTATTACTTTTATTATTATCAATATAACAGGCACTCTTAGCCATATTTTGCTAGTATTATCGCTAGAACTGTAATAATTATACTTATTACTCCCGATATTATCAATATAACATCCATTATTACCCATATAATGCAGTTATTATCGCTAGAACTATAATAATTATACTTATTACTCCCAATATTATCAATATAACATGCATTATTACCCATATAATGCAGTTATTATCGCTAGAACTGTAATAATTATACTTATTACTTATATTATTCTCAATATAACATGCATTATTACCCATATTATGCAGTTATAATCGCTAAAACTATAATAAATATACTTACTACTTTTATTATCATCAATATAACATGCATTATTACCCATATAATGAAGTTATTATCGCTAGAACTGTAATAATTATACTTATTACTTATATTATTAGCAATATAACGTGCATTATTAGCCATATTATGCAGTTATTATCGCTGGAACTGTAATAGTTATACTTATTGCTTATATTATTGTCAATATAACATGCATTATTACCCATATAATGGAGTTATTATCGCTAGAACTGTAATAATTATACTTATTACTTATATTATTTTCAATATAACATGCATTATTACCCATATTATGCAGTTATAATCGCTAGAACTATAATAAATATACTTACTACTTTTATTATTATCAATATAACATGCATTATTACCCATATTATGCAGTTATTATCGATAGAACTATAATAAATATACTTATTACTTTTATTATTATCAATATAACATGCACTATTAGCCATATTTTACTATTATTATCGATAGAACTATAATAATTATACTTATTACTCCCGATATTATCAATATAACATGCATTATTACCCATATAATGCAGTTATTATCGCTAGAAATATAATAAATATAGGTATTACTTTTATTATTATCAATATAACATGCACTATTGGCCATATTGTACTATTATTATCGCTAGAACTATAATAATTATACTTATTACTCCCGATATTATCAATATAACATGCATGATTGCCCATATAATGCAGTTATTATCGCCAGAACTGTAATAATTATACTTATTACTTATATTATTAGCAATATAACGTGCATTATTACCCATATAATGGAGTTATTATCGCTAGAACTGTAATAATTATACTTATTACTTATATCATTATCAATATAACATGCATTATTACCCATATTATGCAGTTATTATCGCTAGAACTATAATAAATATATGTATTACTTTTATTATCATCAATATAACATGCATTATTACCCATATTATGCAGTTATTATCGATAGAACTATAATAAATATACTTATTACTTTTAGTATTATCAATATAACATGCACTATTAGCCATATTTTACTATTATTATCGCTAGAACTATAATAATTATACTTATTACTCCCAATATTATCAATATAACATGCATTATTACCCATATAATGCAGTTATTATCGCTAGAACTGTAATAATTATGCTTATTACTTACATTATTAGCAATATAACGTGCATTATTACCCATATAATGGAGTTATTATCGCTAGAACTGTAATAATTATACTTATTACTTATATCATTATCAATATAACATGCATTATTACCCATATTATGCAGTTATTATCGCTAGAACTATAATAAATATATGTATTACTTTTATTATCATCAATATAACATGCATTATTACCCATATTATGCAGTTATTATCGATAGAACTATAATAAATATACTTATTACTTTTAGTATTATCAATATAACATGCACTATTAGCCATATTTTACTATTATTATCGCTAGAACTATAATAATTATACTTATTACTCCCAATATTATCAATATAACATGCATTATTACCCATATAATGCAGTTATTATCGCTAGAACTGTAATAATTATGCTTATTACTTACATTATTAGCAATATAACGTGCATTATTACCCATATAATGCAGTTATTATCGCTAGAACTGTAATAATTATACTTATTACTTATATTATTATAAATATAACATGCATTATTACCCATATTATGCAGTTATTATCGCTAGAACTATAATAAATATACGTATTAATTTTATTATCATCAATATAACATGCATTATTACCCATATTATGCAGTTATTATCGATAGAACTATAATAAATATACTTATTACTTATATTATTCTCAATATAACATGCATTATTACACATATTATACAGTTATAATCGCTAGAACTATAATAAATATACATACTACTTTTATTATCATCAATATAACATGCATTATTACCCATATTATGCAGTTATTATCGACAGAACTATAATAAATATTCTTATTACTCCCAATATTATCAATATAACATGCATTATTACCCACATAATGCAGTTATTATCGATAGAACTGTAATAATTATACTTATTACTTATATTATTAGCAATATAACGTGCATTATTACCCATATTATGCAGTTATTATCGATAGAACTATAATAAATATACTGATTACTTTTATTATTATCAATATAACATGCACTATTAGCCATATTTTACTATTATTATCGCTAGAACTATAATAATTATACTTATTGCTTATATTATTCTCAATATAACATGCATTATTACCCATATTATGCAGTTATAATCGCTAGAACTATAATAAATATACTTACTACTTTTATTATTATCAATATAACATGCATTATTACCCATATTATGCAGTTATTATCGATAGAACTATAATAAATATACTTATTACTTTTATTATTATCAATATAACATGCACTATTAGCCATATTTTACTATTATTATCGCTAGAACTATAATAATTATACTTACTACTCCCAATATTATCAATATGACATGCATTATTACCCATATAATGCAGTTATTATCGCTAGAACTGTAATAATTATACTTATTACTTACATTATTAGCAATATAACGTGCATTATTACCCATATAATGCAGTTATTATCGCTAGAACTGTAATAATTATACTTATTACTTATATTATTATAAATATAACATGCATTATTACCCATATTATGCAGTTATTATCGCTAGAACTATAATAAATATACGTATTACTTTTATTATCATCAATATAACATGCATTATTACCCATATTATGCAGTTATTATCGATACAACTATAATAAATATACTTATTACTTTTATTATTATCAATATAACATGCACTATTAGCCATATTGTACTGTTGATATCGCTAGAACTATAATAATTATACTTATTGCACACGATATTATCGATATAACATGCATTATTCCCACATAATGCAGTTATTATCGATAGAACTGTAATAATTATACTTATTACTTATATTATTAGCAATATAACGTGCATTATTACCCATATTATGCAGTTATTATCGCTAGAACTGTAATAATTATACTTATTACTTACATTATTATCAATATAACATGCATTATTACCCATATAATGGAGTTATTATCGCTAGAACAGTAATAATTATACTTATTACTTATATTATTATCAATATAACATGCATTATTACCCATATAATGCAGTTATTATCGACAGAAGTATAATAAATATACTTATTACTTTTATTATTATCAATATAACAGGCACTCTTAGCCATATTTTGCTAGTATTATCGCTAGAACTGTAATAATTATACTTATTACTCCCGATATTATCAATATAACATCCATTATTACCCATATTATGCAGTTATTATCGACAGAACTATAATAAATATTCTTATTACTCCCAATATTATCAATATAACATGCATTATTACCCACATAATGCAGTTATTATCGATAGAACTGTAATAATTATACTTATTACTTATATTATTAGCAATATAACGTGCATTATTACCCATATTATGCAGTTATTATCGATAGAACTATAATAAATATACTGATTACTTTTATTATTATCAATATAACATGCACTATTAGCCATATTTTACTATTATTATCGCTAGAACTATAATAATTATACTTATTGCTTATATTATTCTCAATATAACATGCATTATTACCCATATTATGCAGTTATAATCGCTAGAACTATAATAAATATACTTACTACTTTTATTATTATCAATATAACATGCATTATTACCCATATTATGCAGTTATTATCGATAGAACTATAATAAATATACTTATTACTTTTATTATTATCAATATAACATGCACTATTAGCCATATTTTACTATTATTATCGCTAGAACTATAATAATTATACTTACTACTCCCAATATTATCAATATGACATGCATTATTACCCATATAATGCAGTTATTATCGCTAGAACTGTAATAATTATACTTATTACTTACATTATTAGCAATATAACGTGCATTATTACCCATATAATGCAGTTATTATCGCTAGAACTGTAATAATTATACTTATTACTTATATTATTATAAATATAACATGCATTATTACCCATATTATGCAGTTATTATCGCTAGAACTATAATAAATATACGTATTACTTTTATTATCATCAATATAACATGCATTATTACCCATATTATGCAGTTATTATCGATACAACTATAATAAATATACTTATTACTTTTATTATTATCAATATAACATGCACTATTAGCCATATTGTACTGTTGATATCGCTAGAACTATAATAATTATACTTATTGCACACGATATTATCGATATAACATGCATTATTCCCACATAATGCAGTTATTATCGATAGAACTGTAATAATTATACTTATTACTTATATTATTAGCAATATAACGTGCATTATTACCCATATTATGCAGTTATTATCGCTAGAACTGTAATAATTATACTTATTACTTACATTATTATCAATATAACATGCATTATTACCCATATAATGGAGTTATTATCGCTAGAACACTAATAATTATACTTATTACTTATATTATTATCAATATAACATGCATTATTACCCATATAATGCAGTTATTATCGACAGAAGTATAATAAATATACTTATTACTTTTATTATTATCAATATAACAGGCACTCTTAGCCATATTTTGCTAGTATTATCGCTAGAACTGTAATAATTATACTTATTACTCCCGATATTATCAATATAACATCCATTATTACCCATATAATGCAGTTATTATCGCTAGAACTATAATAATTATACTTATTACTCCCAATATTATCAACATAACATGCATTATTACCCATATAATGCAGTTATTATCGCTAGAACTGTAATAATTATACTTATTACTTATATTATTCTCAATATAACATGCATTATTACCCATATTATGCAGTTATAATCGCTAAAACTATAATAAATATACTTACTACTTTTATTATCATCAATATAACATGCATTATTACCCATATAATGAAGTTATTATCGCTAGAACTGTAATAATTATACTTATTACTTATATTATTAGCAATATAACGTGCATTATTAGCCATATTATGCAGTTATTATCGCTGGAACTGTAATAGTTATACTTATTGCTTATATTATTGTCAATATAACATGCATTATTACCCATATAATGGAGTTATTATCGCTAGAACTGTAATAATTATACTTATTACTTATATTATTTTCAATATAACATGCATTATTACCCATATTATGCAGTTATAATCGCTAGAACTATAATAAATATACTTACTACTTTTATTATTATCAATATAACATGCATTATTACCCATATTATGCAGTTATTATCGATAGAACTATAATAAATATACTTATTACTTTTATTATTATCAATATAACATGCACTATTAGCCATATTTTACTATTATTATCGATAGAACTATAATAATTATACTTATTACTCCCGATATTATCAATATAACATGCATTATTACCCATATAATGCAGTTATTATCGCTAGAAATATAATAAATATAGGTATTACTTTTATTATTATCAATATAACATGCACTATTGGCCATATTGTACTATTATTATCGCTAGAACTATAATAATTATACTTATTACTCCCGATATTATCAATATAACATGCATGATTGCCCATATAATGCAGTTATTATCGCCAGAACTGTAATAATTATACTTATTACTTATATTATTAGCAATATAACGTGCATTATTACCCATATAATGGAGTTATTATCGCTAGAACTGTAATAATTATACTTATTACTTATATCATTATCAATATAACATGCATTATTACCCATATTATGCAGTTATTATCGCTAGAACTATAATAAATATATGTATTACTTTTATTATCATCAATATAACATGCATTATTACCCATATTATGCAGTTATTATCGATAGAACTATAATAAATATACTTATTACTTTTAGTATTATCAATATAACATGCACTATTAGCCATATTTTACTATTATTATCGCTAGAACTATAATAATTATACTTATTACTCCCAATATTATCAATATAACATGCATTATTACCCATATAATGCAGTTATTATCGCTAGAACTGTAATAATTATGCTTATTACTTACATTATTAGCAATATAACGTGCATTATTACCCATATAATGGAGTTATTATCGCTAGAACTGTAATAATTATACTTATTACTTATATCATTATCAATATAACATGCATTATTACCCATATTATGCAGTTATTATCGCTAGAACTATAATAAATATATGTATTACTTTTATTATCATCAATATAACATGCATTATTACCCATATTATGCAGTTATTATCGATAGAACTATAATAAATATACTTATTACTTTTAGTATTATCAATATAACATGCACTATTAGCCATATTTTACTATTATTATCGCTAGAACTATAATAATTATACTTATTACTCCCAATATTATCAATATAACATGCATTATTACCCATATAATGCAGTTATTATCGCTAGAACTGTAATAATTATGCTTATTACTTACATTATTAGCAATATAACGTGCATTATTACCCATATAATGCAGTTATTATCGCTAGAACTGTAATAATTATACTTATTACTTATATTATTATAAATATAACATGCATTATTACCCATATTATGCAGTTATTATCGCTAGAACTATAATAAATATACGTATTAATTTTATTATCATCAATATAACATGCATTATTACCCATATTATGCAGTTATTATCGATAGAACTATAATAAATATACTTATTACTTATATTATTCTCAATATAACATGCATTATTACACATATTATACAGTTATAATCGCTAGAACTATAATAAATATACATACTACTTTTATTATCATCAATATAACATGCATTATTACCCATATTATGCAGTTATTATCGATAGAACTATAATAAATATACTTATTACTTTTATTATTATCAATAAAACATGCACTATTAGCCATATTTTACTATTATTATCGCTAGAACTATAATAATTATACTTCTTACTCCCGATATTATCAATATAACATGCATTATTACCCATATAATGGAGTTATTATCGCTAGAACTGTAATAATTATACTTATTACTTATATTATTAGCAATATAACGTGCATTATTAGCCATATTATGCAGTTATTATCGCTGGAACTGTAATAATTATACTTATTGCTTATATTATTGTCGATATAACATGCATTATTACCCATATAATGGAGTTATTATCGCTAGAACTGTAATAATTATACTTATTACTTATATTATTCTCAATATAACATGCATTATTACCCATATTATGCAGTTATAATCGCTAGAACTATAATAAATATACTTACTACTTTTATTATTATCAATATAACACGCATTATTACCCATATTATGCAGTTATTATCGCTAGAACTATAATAAATATACGTATTACTTTTATTATCATCAATATAACATGCATTATTACCCATATTATGCAGTTATTATCGATACAACTATAATAAATATACTTATTACTTTTATTATTATCAATATAACATGCACTATTAGCCATATTGTACTGTTGATATCGCTAGAACTATAATAATTATACTTATTGCACACGATATTATCGATATAACATGCATTATTACCCACATAATGCAGTTATTATCGATAGAACTGTAATAATTATACTTATTACTTATATTATTAGCAATATAACGTGCATTATTACCCATATTATGCAGTTATTATCGCTAGAACTGTAATAATTATACTTATTACTTACATTATTATCAATATAACATGCATTATTACCCATATAATGGAGTTATTATCGCTAGAACAGTAATAATTATACTTATTACTTATATTATTATCAATATAACATGCATTATTACCCATATAATGCAGTTATTATCGACAGAAGTATAATAAATATACTTATTACTTTTATTATTATCAATATAACAGGCACTCTTAGCCATATTTTGCTAGTATTATCGCTAGAACTGTAATAATTATACATATTACTCCCGATATTATCAATATAACATCCATTATTACCCATATAATGCAGTTATTATCGCTAGAACTATAATAATTATACTTATTACTCCCAATATTATCAATATAACATGCATTATTACCCATATAATGCAGTTATTATCGCTAGAACTGTAATAATTATACTTATTACTTATATTATTCTCAATATAACATGCATTATTACCCATATTATGCAGTTATAATCGCTAAAACTATAATAAATATACTTACTACTTTTATTATCATCAATATAACATGCATTATTACCCATATAATGGAGTTATTATCGCTAGAACTGTAATAATTATACTTATTACTTATATTATTAGCAATATAACGTGCATTATTAGCCATATTATGCAGTTATTATCGCTGGAACTGTAATAGTTATACTTATTGCTTATATTATTGTCAATATAACATGCATTATTACCCATATAATGGAGTTATTAGCGCTAGAACTGTAATAATTATACTTATTACTTATATTATTTTCAATATAACATGCATTATTACCCATATTATGCAGTTATAATCGCTAGAACTATAATAAATATACTTACTACTTTTATTATTATCAATATAACATGCATTATTACCCATATTATGCTGTTATTATCGATAGAACTATAATAAATATACTTATTACTTTTATTATTATCAATATAACATGCACTATTAGCCATATTTTACTATTATTATCGATAGAACTATAATAATTATACTTATTACTCCCGATATTATCAATATAACATGCATTATTACCCATATAATGCAGTTATTATCGCTAGAAGTATAATAAATATAGGTATTACTTTTATTATTATCAATATAACATGCACTATTGGCCATATTGTACTATTATTATCGCTAGAACTATAATAATTATACTTATTGCTCCCGATATTATCAACATAACATGCATGATTGCCCATATAATGCAGTTATTATCGCCAGAACTGTAATAATTATACTTATTACTTATATTATTAGCAATATAACGTGCATTATTACCCATATAATGGAGTTATTATCGCTAGAACTGTAATAATTATACTTATTACTTATATCATTATCAATATAACATGCATTATTACCCATATTATGCAGTGATTATCGCTAGAACTATAATAAATATATGTATTACTTTTATTATCATCAATATAACATGCATTATTACCCATATTATGCAGTTATTATCGATAGAACTATAATAAATATACTTATTACTTTTAGTATTATCAATATAACATGCACTATTAGCCATATTTTACTATTATTATCGCTAGAACTATAATAATTATACTTATTACTCCCAATATTATCAATATAACATGCATTATTACCCATATAATGCAGTTATTATCGCTAGAACTGTAATAATTATGCTTATTACTTACATTATTAGCAATATAACGTGCATTATTACCCATATAATGCAGTTATTATCGCTAGAACTGTAATAATTATACTTATTACTTATATTATTATAAATATAACATGCATTATTACCCATATTATGCAGTTATTATCGCTAGAACTATAATAAATATACGTATTAATTTTATTATCATCAATATAACATGCATTATTACCCATATTATGCAGTTATTATCGATAGAACTATAATAAATATACTTATTACTTATATTATTCTCAATATAACATGCATTATTACACATATTATACAGTTATAATCGCTAGAACTATAATAAATATACATACTACTTTTATTATCATCAATATAACATGCATTATTACCCATATTATGCAGTTATTATCGATAGAACTATAATAAATATACTTATTACTTTTATTATTATCAATAAAACATGCACTATTAGCCATATTTTACTATTATTATCGCTAGAACTATAATAATTATACTTCTTACTCCCGATATTATCAATATAACATGCATTATTACCCATATAATGGAGTTATTATCGCTAGAACTGTAATAATTATACTTATTACTTATATTATTAGCTATATAACGTGCATTATTAGCCATATTATGCAGTTATTATCGCTGGAACTGTAATAATTATACTTATTGCTTATATTATTGTCAATATAACATGCATTATTACCCATATAATGGAGTTATTATCGCTAGAACTGTAATAATTATACTTATTACTTATATTATTCTCAATATAACATGCATTATTACCCATATTATGCAGTTATAATCGCTAGAACTATAATAAATATACTTACTACTTTTATTATTATCAATATAACACGCATTATTACCCATATTATGCAGTTATTATCGCTAGAACTATAATAAATATAGGTATTACTTTTATTATCATCAATATAACATGCATTATTACCCATATTATGCAGTTATTATCGATACAACTATAATAAATATACTTATTACTTTTATTATTATCAATATAACATGCACTATTAGCCATATTGTACTGTTGATATCGCTAGAACTATAATAATTATACTTATTGCACACGATATTATCGATATAACATGCATTATTACCCACATAATGCAGTTATTATCGATAGAACTGTAATAATTATACTTATTACTTATATTATTAGCAATATAACGTGCATTATTACCCATATTATGCAGTTATTATCGCTAGAACTGTAATAATTATACTTATTACTTACATTATTATCAATATAACATGCATTATTACCCATATAATGGAGTTATTATCGCTAGAACAGTAATAATTATACTTATTACTTATATTATTATCAATATAACATGCATTATTACCCATATAATGCAGTTATTATCGACAGAAGTATAATAAATATACTTATTACTTTTATTATTATCAATATAACAGGCACTCTTAGCCATATTTTGCTAGTATTATCGCTAGAACTGTAATAATTATACTTATTACTCCCGATATTATCAATATAACATCCATTATTACCCATATAATGCAGTTATTATCGCTAGAACTATAATAATTATACTTATTACTCCCAATATTATCAATATAACATGCATTATTACCCATATAATGCAGTTATTATCGCTAGAACTGTAATAATTATACTTATTACTTATATTATTCTCAATATAACATGCATTATTACCCATATTATGCAGTTATAATCGCTAAAACTATAATAAATATACTTACTACTTTTATTATCATCAATATAACATGCATTATTACCCATATAATGGAGTTATTATCTCTAGAACTGTAATAATTATACTTATTACTTATATTATTAGCAATATAACGTGCATTATTAGCCATATTATGCAGTTATTATCGCTGGAACTGTAATAGTTATACTTATTGCTTATATTATTGTCAATATAACATGCATTATTACCCATATAATGGAGTTATTATCGCTAGAACTGTAATAATTATACTTATTACTTATATTATTCTCAATATAACATGCATTATTACCCATATTATGCAGTTATAATCGCTAGAACTATAATAAATATACTTACTACTTTTATTATTATCAATATAACACGCATTATTACCCATATTATGCAGTTATTATCGCTAGAACTATAATAAATATAGGTATTACTTTTATTATCATCAATATAACATGCATTATTACCCATATTATGCAGTTATTATCGATACAACTATAATAAATATACTTATTACTTTTATTATTATCAATATAACATGCACTATTAGCCATATTGTACTGTTGATATCGCTAGAACTATAATAATTATACTTATTGCACACGATATTATCGATATAACATGCATTATTACCCACATAATGCAGTTATTATCGATAGAACTGTAATAATTATACTTATTACTTATATTATTAGCAATATAACGTGCATTATTACCCATATTATGCAGTTATTATCGCTAGAACTGTAATAATTATACTTATTACTTACATTATTATCAATATAACATGCATTATTACCCATATAATGGAGTTATTATCGCTAGAACAGTAATAATTATACTTATTACTTATATTATTATCAATATAACATGCATTATTACCCATATAATGCAGTTATTATCGACAGAAGTATAATAAATATACTTATTACTTTTATTATTATCAATATAACAGGCACTCTTAGCCATATTTTGCTAGTATTATCGCTAGAACTGTAATAATTATACTTATTACTCCCGATATTATCAATATAACATCCATTATTACCCATATAATGCAGTTATTATCGCTAGAACTATAATAATTATACTTATTACTCCCAATATTATCAATATAACATGCATTATTACCCATATAATGCAGTTATTATCGCTAGAACTGTAATAATTATACTTATTACTTATATTATTCTCAATATAACATGCATTATTACCCATATTATGCAGTTATAATCGCTAAAACTATAATAAATATACTTACTACTTTTATTATCATCAATATAACATGCATTATTACCCATATAATGGAGTTATTATCGCTAGAACTGTAATAATTATACTTATTACTTATATTATTAGCAATATAACGTGCATTATTAGCCATATTATGCAGTTATTATCGCTGGAACTGTAATAGTTATACTTATTGCTTATATTATTGTCAATATAACATGCATTATTACCCATATAATGGAGTTATTATCGCTAGAACTGTAATAATTATACTTATTACTTATATTATTTTCAATATAACATGCATTATTACCCATATTATGCAGTTATAATCGCTAGAACTATAATAAATATACTTACTACTTTTATTATTATCAATATAACATGCATTATTACCCATATTATGCTGTTATTATCGATAGAACTATAATAAATATACTTATTACTTTTATTATTATCAATATAACATGCACTATTAGCCATATTTTACTATTATTATCGATAGAACTATAATAATTATACTTATTACTCCCGATATTATCAATATAACATGCATTATTACCCATATAATGCAGTTATTATCGCTAGAAGTATAATAAATATAGGTATTACTTTTATTATTATCAATATAACATGCACTATTGGCCATATTGTACTATTATTATCGCTAGAACTATAATAATTATACTTATTGCTCCCGATATTATCAACATAACATGCATGATTGCCCATATAATGCAGTTATTATCGCCAGAACTGTAATAATTATACTTATTACTTATATTATTAGCAATATAACGTGCATTATTACCCATATAATGGAGTTATTATCGCTAGAACTGTAATAATTATACTTATTACTTATATCATTATCAATATAACATGCATTATTACCCATATTATGCAGTTATTATCGCTAGAACTATAATAAATATATGTATTACTTTTATTATCATCAATATAACATGCATTATTACCCATATTATGCAGTTATTATCGATAGAACTATAATAAATATACTTATTACTTTTAGTATTATCAATATAACATGCACTATTAGCCATATTTTACTATTATTATCGCTAGAACTATAATAATTATACTTATTACTCCCAATATTATCAATATAACATGCATTATTACCCATATAATGCAGTTATTATCGCTAGAACTGTAATAATTATACTTATTACTTACATTATTAGCAATATAACGTGCATTATTACCCATATAATGCAGTTATTATCGCTAGAACTGTAATAATTATACTTATTACTTATATTATTATAAATATAACATGCATTATTACCCATATTATGCAGTTATTATCGCTAGAACTATAATAAATATACGTATTAATTTTATTATCATCAATATAACATGCATTATTACCCATATTATGCAGTTATTATCGATAGAACTATAATAAATATACTTATTACTTATATTATTCTCAATATAACATGCATTATTACACATATTATACAGTTATAATCGCTAGAACTATAATAAATATACATACTACTTTTATTATCATCAATATAACATGCATTATTACCCATATTATGCAGTTATTATCGATAGAACTATAATAAATATACTTATTACTTTTATTATTATCAATATAACATGCACTATTAGCCATATTTTACTATTATTATCGCTAGAACTATAATAATTATACTTATTGCTTATATTATTGTCAATATAACATGCATTATTACCCATATAATGGAGTTATTATCGCTAGAACTGTAATAATTATACTTATTACTTATATTATTCTCAATATAACATGCATTATTACCCATATTATGCAGTTATAATCGCTAGAACTATAATAAATATACTTACTACTTTTATTATTATCAATATAACATGCATTATTACCCATATTATGCAGTTATTATCGATAGAACTATAATAAATATACTTATTACTTTTATTATTATCAATATAACATGCACTATTAGCCATATTTTACTATTATTATCGCTAGAACTATAATAATTATACTTACTACTCCCAATATTATCAATATGACATGCATTATTACCCATATAATGCAGTTATTATCGCTAGAACTGTAATAATTATACTTATTACTTACATTATTAGCAATATAACGTGCATTATTACCCATATAATGCAGTTATTATCGCTAGAACTGTAATAATTATACTTATTACTTATATTATTATAAATATAACATGCATTATTACCCATATTATGCAGTTATTATCGCTAGAACTATAATAAATATACGTATTACTTTTATTATCATCAATATAACATGCATTATTACCCATATTATGCAGTTATTATCGATACAACTATAATAAATATACTTATTACTTTTATTATTATCAATATAACATGCACTATTAGCCATATTGTACTGTTGATATCGCTAGAACTATAATAATTATACTTATTGCACACGATATTATCGATATAACATGCATTATTACCCACATAATGCAGTTATTATCGATAGAACTGTAATAATTATACTTATTACTTATATTATTAGCAATATAACGTGCATTATTACCCATATTATGCAGTTATTATCGCTAGAACTGTAATAATTATACTTATTACTTACATTATTATCAATATAACATGCATTATTACCCATATAATGGAGTTATTATCGCTAGAACAGTAATAATTATACTTATTACTTATATTATTATCAATATAACATGCATTATTACCCATATAATGCAGTTATTATCGACAGAAGTATAATAAATATACTTATTACTTTTATTATTATCAATATAACAGGCACTCTTAGCCATATTTTGCTAGTATTATCGCTAGAACTGTAATAATTATACTTATTACTCCCGATATTATCAATATAACATCCATTATTACCCATATAATGCAGTTATTATCGCTAGAACTATAATAATTATACTTATTACTCCCAATATTATCAATATAACATGCATTATTACGCATGTAATGCAGTTATTATCGCTAGAACTGTAATAAATATACGTATTACTTTTATTATCATCAATATAACATGTATTATTACCAATATTATGCAGTTATTATCGATAGAACTGTAATAAATATACTTACAACTTTCATTATCATCAATATAACATGCATTATTACCCATATTATGCAGTTATTATCGATAGTACCAGAATAAATATACTTATTACTATTATTATTATCAATATAACATGCATTATTGCCCATATTATGCAGTTATTATCGATAGTACTATAATAAATATACTTATTACTATTATTATTATTAATATAACATGCACTATTAGCCATATTGTAATATTATTATCGCTAGAACTATAATAATTATACTTATTACTCCCGATATTATCAATATAACATGCATTATTACGCATGTAATGCAGTTATTATCGCTAGAACTGTAATAAATATACTTACAACTTTCATTATCATCAATATAACATGCATTATTACCCATATTATGGAGTTATTATCGCTAGAACTGTAATAAATATACTTACAACTTTCATTATCATCAATATGACATGCATTATTACCCATATTATGCAGTTATTATCGATAGTACTATAATAAATATACTTATTACTATTATTATTATCAATATAACATGCATTATTATCCATATTATGCAGTTATTATCGCTAGAACTGTAATAAGTATACCTACAACTTTCATTATCATCAATATAACATGCATTATTACCCATATTATGCAGTTATTATCGATAGAACTGTAATAAATATACTTATTACTATTATTATTATCAATTTAACTTGCATTATTACCCATATTATGCAGTTATTATCGCTAGAACTGTAATAAATATACTTACAACTTTCATTATCATCAATATAACATGCATTATTACCCATATTATGCAGTTATTATCGATAGTGCTATTATAAATATACTTATTACTATTATTATTATCAATATAACATGCATTATTACCCATATTATGTAGTTATTATCGCTAGAACTGTAATAAATATACCTACAACTTTCATTATCATCAATATAACATGCATTATTACCCATATTATGCTGTTATTATCGCTAGAACTGTAATAATTATACTCATTACTTATATTATTCTCAATATAACATGCATTATTACCCATATTATGCTGTTATTATCGCTAGAACTGTAATAATTATACCCATTACTTATATTATTCTCAATATGACATGCATTATTACCCATATTATGCAGTTATTATCGCTAGAACTATAATAAATATACGTATTACTTTCATTATCATCAATATAACATGCATTATTACCCATATTATGCTGTTATTATCGATAGTACTATTATAAATATACTTATTACTATTATTATTATCAATATAACATGCATTATTACCCATATTATGCAGTTATTATCGCTAGAACTGTAATAAATATACCTACAACTTTCATTATCATCAAGATAACATGCATTATTACCCATATTATGCAGTTATTGACGCTGAACTATAATAATTATACTTATTACTCCCGATATTATCAATATAACATGCATTATTACGCATGTAATGCAGTTATTATCGCTAGAACTGTAATAAATATACTTATTACTTATATTATTATCAATATAACATGCATTATTACCCATATTATGCAGTTATTATCGCTAGAACTATAATAAATATACGTATTACTTTCATTATCATCAATATAACATGCATTATTATCCATATTATGCAGTTATTATCGATAGTACTATAATAAATATACTTATTACTATTATTATTATCAATATAACATGCATTATTACCCATATTATGCAGTTATTATCGCTGGAACTGTAATAAATATACCTACAACTTTCATTATCATCAATATAACATGCATTATTACCCATGTTATGCAGTTATTATCGCTAGAACTGTAATAATTATACTCATTACTTATATTATTCTCAATATGACATGCATTATTACCCATATTATGCAGTTATAATCGCTAGAACTATAATAAATATACGTATTACTTTTATTATCATCAATATAACATGCATTATTACCAATATTATGCAGTTATTATCGATAGAACTGTAATAATTATACTTATTACTTATATTATTATCAATATAACATGCATTATTACCCATATTATGCAGTTATTATCGCTAGAACTATAATAAATATACGCATTATTTTTATTATCATCAATATAACATGCATTATTACCAATATTATGCAGTTATTATCGATAGAACTGTAATAAATATACTTACAACTTTCATTATCATCAATATAACATGCATTATTACCCATATTATGCAGTTATTATCGATAGTACCAGAATAAATATACTTATTACTATTATTATTATCAATATAACATGCATTATTGCCCATATTATGCAGTTATTATCGATAGTACTATAATAAATATACTTATTACTATTATTATTATTAATATAACATGCACTATTAGCCATATTGTAATATTATTATCGCTAGAACTATAATAATTATACTTATTACTCCCGATATTATCAATATAACATGCATTATTACGCATGTGATGCAGTTATTATCGCTAGAACTGTAATAAATATACTTACAACTTTCATTATCATCAATATAACATGCATTATTACCCATATTATGCAGTTATTATCGATAGAACTATAATAAATATACTTATTACTATTATTATTATCAATATAACTTGCATTATTACCCATATTATGCAGTTATTATCGCTAGAACTGTAATAAATATACTTACAACTTTCATTATCATCAATATAACATGCATTATTACCCATATTATGCAGTTATTATCGATAGTACTATTATAAATATACTTATTACTATTATTATTATCAATATAACATGCATTATTACCCATATTATGTAGTTATTATCGCTAGAACTGTAATAAATATACCTACAACTTTCATTATCATCAATATAACATGCATTATTACCCATATTATGCTGTTATTATCGCTAGAACTGTAATAATTATACTCATTACTTATATTATTCTCAATATGACATGCATTATTACCCATATTATGCAGTTATAATCGCTAGAACTATAATAAATATACGTATTACTTTTATTATCATCAATATAACATGCATTATTACCCATATTCTGCAGTTATTATCGCTAGAACTATAATAAATATACGCATTATTTTTATTATCATCAATATAACATGCATTATTACCAATATTATGCAGTTATTATCGATAGAACTGTAATAAATATACTTACAACTTTCATTATCATCAATATAACATGCATTATTACCCATATTATGCAGTTATTATCGATAGTACTATAATAAATATACTTATTACTATTATTATTATCAATATAACATGCATTATTACCCATATTATGCAGTTATTATCGCTAGAACTGTAATAAATATACCTACAACTTTCATTATCATCAAGATAACATGCATTATTACCCATATTATGCAGTTATTGACGCTGAACTATAATAATTATACTTATTACTCCCGATATTATCAATATAACATGCATTATTACGCATGTAATGCAGTTATTATCGCTAGAACTGTAATAAATATACTTATTACTTATATTATTATCAATATAACATGCATTATTACCCATATTATGCAGTTATTATCGCTAGAACTATAATAAATATACGTATTACTTTCATTATCATCAATATAACATGCATTATTATCCATATTATGCAGTTATTATCGATAGTACTATAATAAATATACTTATTACTATTATTATTATCAATATAACATGCATTATTACCCATATTATGCAGTTATTATCGCTGGAACTGTAATAAATATACCTACAACTTTCATTATCATCAATATAACATGCATTATTACCCATGTTATGCAGTTATTATCGCTAGAACTGTAATAATTATACTCATTACTTATATTATTCTCAATATGACATGCATTATTACCCATATTATGCAGTTATAATCGCTAGAACTATAATAAATATACGTATTACTTTTATTATCATCAATATAACATGCATTATTACCAATATTATGCAGTTATTATCGATAGAACTGTAATAATTATACTTATTACTTATATTATTATCAATATAACATGCATTATTACCCATATTATGCAGTTATTATCGCTAGAACTATAATAAATATACGCATTATTTTTATTATCATCAATATAACATGCATTATTACCAATATTATGCAGTTATTATCGATAGAACTGTAATAAATATACTTACAACTTTCATTATCATCAATATAACATGCATTATTACCCATATTATGCAGTTATTATCGATAGTACCAGAATAAATATACTTATTACTATTATTATTATCAATATAACATGCATTATTGCCCATATTATGCAGTTATTATCGATAGTACTATAATAAATATACTTATTACTATTATTATTATTAATATAACATGCACTATTAGCCATATTGTAATATTATTATCGCTAGAACTATAATAATTATACTTATTACTCCCGATATTATCAATATAACATGCATTATTACGCATGTGATGCAGTTATTATCGCTAGAACTGTAATAAATATACTTACAACTTTCATTATCATCAATATAACATGCATTATTACCCATATTATGCAGTTATTATCGATAGAACTATAATAAATATACTTATTACTATTATTATTATCAATATAACTTGCATTATTACCCATATTATGCAGTTATTATCGCTAGAACTGTAATAAATATACTTACAACTTTCATTATCATCAATATAACATGCATTATTACCCATATTATGCAGTTATTATCGATAGTACTATTATAAATATACTTATTACTATTATTATTATCAATATAACATGCATTATTACCCATATTATGTAGTTATTATCGCTAGAACTGTAATAAATATACCTACAACTTTCATTATCATCAATATAACATGCATTATTACCCATATTATGCTGTTATTATCGCTAGAACTGTAATAATTATACTCATTACTTATATTATTCTCAATATGACATGCATTATTACCCATATTATGCAGTTATAATCGCTAGAACTATAATAAATATACGTATTACTTTTATTATCATCAATATAACATGCATTATTACCCATATTCTGCAGTTATTATCGCTAGAACTATAATAAATATACGCATTATTTTTATTATCATCAATATAACATGCATTATTACCAATATTATGCAGTTATTATCGATAGAACTGTAATAAATATACTTACAACTTTCATTATCATCAATATAACATGCATTATTACCCATATTATGCAGTTATTATCGATAGTACTATAATAAATATACTTATTACTATTATTATTATCAATATAACATGCATTATTACCCATATTATGCAGTTATTATCGCTAGAACTATAATAAATATACGCATTATTTTTATTATCATCAATATAACATGCATTATTACCAATATTATGCAGTTATTGTCGCTGAACTGTAATAATTATACTTATTACTTATATTATTATCAATATAACTTGCATTATTACCCATATTATGCAGTTATTGTCGCTAGAACTGCAATAATTATACCTATTACTTAAATTATTGTCAATATAACATGCATTATTGCCCATATTATGCAGTTATTATCGATAGTACTATAATAAATATACTTATTACTATTATTATTATTAATATAACATGCACTATTAGCCATATTGTAATATTATTATCGCTAGAACTATAATAATTATACTTATTACTCCCGATATTCTCAATATAACATGCATTATTACGCATGTAAAGCAGTTATTATCGCTAGAACTGTAATAAATATACTTACAACTTTCATTATCATCAATATAACCTGCATTATTACCCATATTATGCAGTTATTATCGATAGAACTATAATAAATATACTTATTACTATTATTATTATCAATATAACTTGCATTATTACCCATATTATGCAGTTATTATCGATAGTACTATTATAAATATACTTATTACTACTATTATTATCAATATAACATGCATTATTACCCATATTATGTAGTTATTATCGCTAGAACTGTAATGAATATACCTACAACTTTCATTGTCATCAATATAACATGCATTATTACCCATATTATGCTGTTATTATCGCTAGAACTGTAATAATTATACTCATTACTTATATTATTCTCAATATAACATGCATTATTACCCATATTATGCTGTTATTATCGCTAGAACTGTAATAATTATACTCATTACTTATATTATTCTCAATATGACATGCATTATTACCCATATTATGCAGTTATAATCGCTAGAACTATAATAAATATACGCATTATTTTTATTATCATCAATATAACATGCATTATTACCAATATTATGCAGTTATTGTCGCTGAACTGTAATAATTATACTTATTACTTATATTATTATCAATATAACATGCATTATTACCCATATTATGCAGTTATTGTCGCTAGAACTGCAATAATTATACCTATTACTTATATTATTATCAATATAACATGCATTATTGCCCATATTATGCAGTTATTATCGATAGTACTATAATAAATATACTTATTACTATTATTATTATTAATATAACATGCACTATTAGCCATATTGTAATATTATTATCGCTAGAACTATAATAATTATACTTATTACTCCCGATATTATCAATATAACATGCATTATTACGCATGTAAAGCAGTTATTATCGCTAGAACTGTAATAAATATACTTACAACTTTCATTATCATCAATATAACCTGCATTATTACCCATATTATGCAGTTATTATTGATAGAACTATAATAAATATACTTATTACTTTTATTATTATCAATATAGCATGCACTATTAGCCATATTTTACTTCTATTATCGCTAGAACTATAATAATTATACTTATTACTCCCGATATTATCAATATAACATGCATTATTACCGAAATAATGCAGTTATTATCGCTAGAACTGTAATAAATATACTCACTACTGTCATTGTCATCAATATAACATGCATTATTGCCCATATTATGCAGTTATTATCGATAGAACTATAATAAATATACTTATTACTATTATTATTATCAATATAACTTGCATTATTACCCATATTATGCAGTTATTATCGCTAGAACTGTAATAAATATACCTACAACTTTCATTATCATCAATACAACATGCATTATTACCCATATTATGCAGTTATTATCGATAGTACTATTATAAATATACTTATTACTATTATTATTATCAATATAACATGCATTATTACCCATATTATGCAGTTATTATCGCTAGAACTGTAATAAATATACGCATTATTTTTATTATCATCAATATAACATGCATTATTACCAATATTATGCAGTTATTATCGATAGAACTGTAATAAATATACTTACAACTTTCATTATCATCAATATAACATGCATTATTACCCATATTATGCAGTTATTATCGATAGTACCAGAATAAATATACTTATTACTATTATTGTTATCAATATAACATGCATTATTGCCCATATTATGCAGTTATTATCGATAGTACTATAATAAATATACTTATTACTATTATTATTATTAATATAACATGCACTATTAGCCATATTGTAATATTATTATCGCTAGAACTATAATAATTATACTTATTACTCCCGATATTATCAATATAACATGCATTATTACGCATGTGATGCAGTTATTATCGCTAGAACTGTAATAAATATACTTACAACTTTCATTATCATCAATATAACATGCATTATTACCCATATTATGCAGTTATTATCGATAGAACTATAATAAATATACTTATTACTATTATTATTATCAATATAACTTGCATTATTACCCATATTATGCAGTTATTATCGCTAGAACTGTAATAAATATACTTACAACTTTCATTATCATCAATATAACATGCATTATTACCCATATTATGCAGTTATTATCGATAGTACTATTATAAATATACTTATTACTATTATTATTATCAATATAACATGCATTATTACCCATATTATGTAGTTATTATCGCTAGAACTGTAATAAATATACCTACAACTTTCATTATCATCAATATAACATGCATTATTACCCATATTATGCTGTTATTATCGCTAGAACTGTAATAATTATACTCATTACTTATATTATTCTCAATATGACATGCATTATTACCCATATTATGCAGTTATAATCGCTAGAACTATAATAAATATACGTATTACTTTTATTATCATCAATATAACATGCATTATTACCCATATTCTGCAGTTATTATCGCTAGAACTATAATAAATATACGCATTATTTTTATTATCATCAATATAACATGCATTATTACCAATATTATGCAGTTATTATCGATAGAACTGTAATAAATATACTTACAGCTTTCATTATCATCAATATAACATGCATTATTACCCATATTATGCAGTTATTATCGATAGTACTATAATAAATATACTTATTACTATTATTATTATCAATATAACATGCATTATTACCCATATTATGCAGTTATTATCGCTAGAACTATAATAAATATACGCATTATTTTTATTATCATCAATATAACATGCATTATTACCAATATTATGCAGTTATTGTCGCTGAACTGTAATAATTATACTTATTACTTATATTATTATCAATATAACTTGCATTATTACCCATATTATGCAGTTATTGTCGCTAGAACTGCAATAATTATACCTATTACTTAAATTATTGTCAATATAACATGCATTATTGCCCATATTATGCAGTTATTATCGATAGTACTATAATAAATATACTTATTACTATTATTATTATTAATATAACATGCACTATTAGCCATATTGTAATATTATTATCGCTAGAACTATAATAATTATACTTATTACTCCCGATATTCTCAATATAACATGCATTATTACGCATGTAAAGCAGTTATTATCGCTAGAACTGTAATAAATATACTTACAACTTTCATTATCATCAATATAACCTGCATTATTACCCATATTATGCAGTTATTATCGATAGAACTATAATAAATATACTTATTACTATTATTATTATCAATATAACTTGCATTATTACCCATATTATGCAGTTATTATCGATAGTACTATTATAAATATACTTATTACTACTATTATTATCAATATAACATGCATTATTACCCATATTATGTAGTTATTATCGCTAGAACTGTAATGAATATACCTACAACTTTCATTGTCATCAATATAACATGCATTATTACCCATATTATGCTGTTATTATCGCTAGAACTGTAATAATTATACTCATTACTTATATTATTCTCAATATAACATGCATTATTACCCATATTATGCTGTTATTATCGCTAGAACTGTAATAATTATACTCATTACTTATATTATTCTCAATATGACATGCATTATTACCCATATTATGCAGTTATAATCGCTAGAACTATAATAAATATACGCATTATTTTTATTATCATCAATATAACATGCATTATTACCAATATTATGCAGTTATTGTCGCTGAACTGTAATAATTATACTTATTACTTATATTATTATCAATATAACATGCATTATTACCCATATTATGCAGTTATTGTCGCTAGAACTGCAATAATTATACCTATTACTTATATTATTATCAATATAACATGCATTATTGCCCATATTATGCAGTTATTATCGATAGTACTATAATAAATATACTTATTACTATCATTATTATTAATATAACATGCACTATTAGCCATATTGTAATATTATTATCGCTAGAACTATAATAATTATACTTATTACTCCCGATATTATCAATATAACATGCATTATTACGCATGTAAAGCAGTTATTATCGCTAGAACTGTAATAAATATACTTACAACTTTCATTATCATCAATATAACCTGCATTATTACCCATATTATGCAGTTATTATTGATAGAACTATAATAAATATACTTATTACTTTTATTATTATCAATATAGCATGCACTATTAGCCATATTTTACTTCTATTATCGCTAGAACTATAATAATTATACTTATTACTCCCGATATTATCAATATAACATGCATTATTACCGAAATAATGCAGTTATTATCGCTAGAACTGTAATAAATATACTCACTACTGTCATTGTCATCAATATAACATGCATTATTGCCCATATTATGCAGTTATTATCGATAGAACTATAATAAATATACTTATTACTATTATTATTATCAATATAACTTGCATTATTACCCATATTATGCAGTTATTATCGCTAGAACTGTAATAAATATACCTACAACTTTCATTATCATCAATACAACATGCATTATTACCCATATTATGCAGTTATTATCGATAGTACTATTATAAATATACTTATTACTATTATTATTATCAATATAACATGCATTATTACCCATATTATGCAGTTATTATCGCTAGAACTGTAATAAATATACGCATTATTTTTATTATCATCAATATAACATGCATTATTACCAATATTATGCAGTTATTATCGATAGAACTGTAATAAATATACTTACAACTTTCATTATCATCAATATAACATGCATTATTACCCATATTATGCAGTTATTATCGATAGTACCAGAATAAATATACTTATTACTATTATTGTTATCAATATAACATGCATTATTGCCCATATTATGCAGTTATTATCGATAGTACTATAATAAATATACTTATTACTATTATTATTATTAATATAACATGCACTATTAGCCATATTGTAATATTATTATCGCTAGAACTATAATAATTATACTTATTACTCCTGATATTATCAATATAACATGCATTATTACGCATGTAAAGCAGTTATTATCGCTAGAACTGTAATAAATATACTTACAACTTTCATTATCATCAATATAACCTGCATTATTACCCATATTATGCAGTTATTATCGATAGAACTATAATAAATATACTTATTACTATTATTATTATCAATATAACTTGCATTATTACCCATATTATGCAGTTATTATCGCTAGAACTGTAATAAATATACTTACAACTTTCATTATCATCAATATAACATGCATTATTACCCATATTATGCAGTTATTATCGATAGTACTATTATAAATATACTTATTACTATTATTATTATCAATATAACATGCATTATTACCCATATTATGCAGTTATTATCGCTAGAACTGTAATAAATATACCTACAACTTTCATTATCATCAATACAACATGCATTATTACCCATATTATGCAGTTATTATCGCTAGAACTGTAATAATTATACTCATTACTTATATTATTCTCAATATGACATGCATTATTACCCATATTATGCAGTTATAATCGCTAGAACTATAATAAATATACGTGTTACTTTAATTATCATTAATATAACATGCATTATTACCAATATTATGCAGTTATTATCGATAGAACTGTAATAATTATACTTATTACTTATATTATTATCAATATAACATGCATTATTACCCATATTATGCAGTTATTATCGCTAGAACTATAATAAATATACGCATTATTTTTATTATCATCAATATAACATGCATTATTACCAATATTATGCAGTTATTATCGATAGAACTGTAATAAATATACTTACAACTTTCATTATCATCAATATAACATGCATTATTACCCATATTATGCAGTTATTATCGCTAGAACTATAATAAATATACGCATTATTTTTATTATCATCAATATAACATGCATTATTACCAATATTATGCAGTTATTGTCGCTGAACTGTAATAATTATACTTATTACTTATATTATTATCAATATAACATGCATTATTACCCATATTATGCAGTTATTGTCGCTAGAACTGCAATAATTATACCTATTACTTATATTATTGTCAATATAACATGCATTATTGCCCATATTATGCAGTTATTATCGATAGTACTATAATAAATATACTTATTACTATTATTATTATTAATATAACATGCACTATTAGCCATATTGTAATATTATTATCGCTAGAACTATAATAATTATACTTATTACTCCCGATATTCTCAATATAACATGCATTATTACGCATGTAAAGCAGTTATTATCGCTAGAACTGTAATAAATATACTTACAACTTTCATTATCATCAATATAACCTGCATTATTACCCATATTATGCAGTTATTATCGATAGAACTATAATAAATATACTTATTACTATTATTATTATCAATATAACTTGCATTATTACCCATATTATGCAGTTATTATCGATAGTACTATTATAAATATACTTATTACTATTATTATTATCAATATAACATGCATTATTACCCATATTATGTAGTTATTATCGCTAGAACTGTAATGAATATACCTACAACTTTCATTATCATCAATATAACATGCATTATTACCCATATTATGCTGTTATTATCGCTAGAACTGTAATAATTATACTCATTACTTATATTATTCTCAATATGACATGCATTATTACCCATATTATGCAGTTATAATCGCTAGAACTATAATAAATATATGTATTACTTTTATTATCATCAATATAACATGCATTATTACCAATATTATGCAGTTATTATCGATAGAACTGTAATAATTATACTTATTACTTATATTATTATCAATATAACATGCATTATTACCCATATTATGCAGTTATAATCGCTAGAACTATAATAAATATACGTATTACTTTTATTATCATCAATATAACATGCATTATTACCAATATTATGCAGTTATTATCGATAGAACTGTAATAATTATACTTATTACTTATATTATTATCAATATAACATGCATTATTACCCATATTATGCAGTTATTGTCGCTAGAACTGCAATAATTATACTTATTACTTATATTATTATCAATATAACATGCATTATTGCCCATATTATGCAGTTATTATCGCTAGAACTGTAATAATTATACTCATTACTTATATTATTCTCAATATGACATGCATTATTACCCATATTATGCAGTTATTATTGATAGAACTATAATAAATATACTTATTACTTTTATTATTATCAATATAGCATGCACTATTAGCCATATTTTACTTCTATTATCGCTAGAACTATAATAATTATACTTATTACTCCCGATATTATCAATATAACATGCATTATTACCGAAATAATGCAGTTATTATCGCTAGAACTGTAATAAATATACTCACTACTGTCATTGTCATCAATATAACATGCATTATTGCCCATATTATGCAGTTATTATCGATAGAACTATAATAAATATACTTATTACTTTTATTATTATCAATATGACATGCATTATTACGCATATTATGCAGTTATTATCGCTAGAACTGTAATAAATATACGCATTATTTTTATTATCATCAATATAACATGCATTATTACCAATATTATGCAGTTATTATCGATAGAACTGTAATAAATATACTTACAACTTTCATTATCATCAATATAACATGGATTGTTACCCATATTATGCAGTTATTATCGATAGTACCAGAATAAATATACTTATTACTATTATTGTTATCAATATAACATGCATTATTGCCCATATTATGCAGTTATTATCGATAGTACTATAATAAATATACTTATTACTATTATTATTATTAATATAACATGCACTACTAGCCATATTGTAATATTATTATCGCTAGAACTATAATAATTATACTTATTACTCCCGATATTATCAATATAACATGCATTATTACGCATGTAAAGCAGTTATTATCGCTAGAACTGTAATAAATATACTTACAACTTTCATTATCATCAATATAACCTGCATTATTACCCATATTATGCAGTTATTATCGATAGAACTATAATAAATATACTTATTACTATTATTATTATCAATATAACTTGCATTATTACCCATATTATGCAGTTATTATCGCTAGAACTGTAATAAATATACTTACAACTTTCATTATCATCAATATAACATGCATTATTACCCATATTATGCAGTTATTATCGATAGTACTATTATAAATATACTTATTACTATTATTATTATCAATATAACTTGCATTATTACCCATATTATGCAGTTATTATCGCTAGAACTGTAATAAATATACTTACAACTTTCATTATCATCAATATAACATGCATTATTGCCCATATTATGCAGTTATTATCGATAGTACTATAATAAATATACTTATTACTATTATTATTATTAATATAACATGCACTATTAGCCATATTGTAATATTATTATCGCTAGAACTCTAATAATTATATTTATTACTCCCGATATTATCAATATAACATGCATTATTACGCATGTAATGCAGTTATTATCGCTAGAACTGTAATAAATATACTTACAACTTTCATTATCATCAATATAACATGCATTATTACCCATATTATGCAGTTATTATCGCTAGAACTATAATAAATATACGTATTACTTTCATTATCATCAATATAACATGCATTATTACCCATATTATGCAGTTATTATCGATACTACTATTATAAATATACTTATTACTATTATTATTATCAATATAACATGCATTATTACCCATATTATGCAGTTATTATCGCTAGAACTGTAATAAATATACCTACAACTTTCATTATCATCAAGATAACATGCATTATTACCCATATTATGCAGTTATTGACGCTGAACTATAATAATTATACTTATTACTCCCGATATTGTCAATATAACATGCACTATTACGCATGTAATGCAGTTATTATCGCTAGAACTGTAATAAATATACTTATTACTTATATTATTATCAATATAACATGCATTATTACCCATATTATGCAGTTATTATCGCTAGAACTATAATAAATATACGTATTACTTTCATTATCATCAATATAACATGCATTATTACCCATATTATGCAGTTATTATCGATAGTACTATAATAAATATACTTATTACTATTATTATTATCAATATATCATGCATTATTACCCATATTATGCAGTTATTATCGCTGGAACTGTAATAAATATACCTACAACTTTCATTATCATCAATATAACATGCATTATTACCAATATTATGCAGTTATTATCGCTAGAACTATAATAAATATACGCATTATTTTTATTATCATCAATATAACATGCATTATTACCAATATTATGCAGTTATTATCGATAGAACTGTAATAAATGTACTTACAACTTTCATTATCATCAATATAACATGCATTATTACCCATATTATGCAGTTATTATCGATAGTACTATAATAAATATACTTATGACTATTATTATTATCAATATAACATGCATTATTACCCATATTATGCAGTTATTATCGCTAGAACTATAATAAATATACGCATTATTTTTATTATCATCAATATAACATGCATTATTACCAATATTATGCAGTTATTATCGATAGAACTGTAATAAATATACTTACAACTTTCATTATCATCAATATAACATGCATTATTACCCATATTATGCAGTTATTATCGATAGTACCAGAATAAATATACTTATTACTATTATTATTATCAATATAACATGCATTATTGCCCATATTATGCAGTTATTATCGATAGTACTATAATAAATATACTTATTACAATTATTATTATTAATATAACATGCACTATTAGCCATATTGTAATATTATTATCGCTAGAACTATAATAATTATACTTATTACTCCCGATATTATCAATATAACATGCATTATTACGCATGTGATGCAGTTATTATCGCTAGAACTGTAATAAGTATACTTACAACTTTCATTATCATCAATATAACATGCATTATTACCCATATTATGCAGTTATTATCGATAGAACTATAATAAATATACTTATTACTATTATTATTATCAATATAACTTGCATTATTACCCATATTATGCAGTTATTATCGCTAGAACTGTAATAAATATACTTACAACTTTCATTATCATCAATATAACATGCATTATTACCCATATTATGCAGTTATTATCGATAGTACTATTATAAATATACTTATTACTATTATTATTATCAATATAACATGCATTATTACCCATATAATGCAGTTATTATCGCTAGAACTGTAATAATTATACTTATTACTCCCAATATTATCAATATAACATGCATTATTACCCATATAATGCAGTTATTATCGCTAGAACTGTAATAATTATACTTATTACTTATATTATTATCAATATAACATGGATTATTACCCATATTATGCAGTTATTATCGCTAGAACTATAATAAATATACTTATTACTTTTATTATTATCAATATAACATGCACTATTAGCCATATTGTACTATTATTATCGCTAGAACTATAATAATTATACTTATTGCTCCCGATATTATCGATATAACATGCATTATTACCCATATAATGCAGTTATTATCGCTAGAACTGTAATAATTATACTTATTACTTATATTATTATCAATATAACATGCATTATTACCCATATAATGCAGTTATTATCGACAGAAGTATAATAAATATACTTATTACTTTTATTATTATCAATATAACAGGCACTCTTAGCCATATTTTACTAGTATTATCGCTAGAACTGTAATAATTATACTTATTGCTCCCGATATTATCGATATAACATGCATTATTACCCATATAATGCAGTTATTATCGCTAGAACTGTAATAATTATACTTATTACTTATATTATTATCAATTTAACATGCATTATTACCCATATTATGCAGTTATTATCGATAGAACTATTATAAATGTACTTATTACTTTTATTATTATCAATATAAGATGCACTATTAGCCATATTTTACTATTATTATCGCTAGATCTATAATAATTATACTTATTACTCCCGATATTATCAATATAACATGCATTATTACCCATATAATGCAGTTATTATCGCTAGAACTGTAATAATTATACTTATCACTTATATTATCAGCAATATAACGTGCATCATTACCCATATAATGCAGTTATTATCGCTAGAACTGTAATAATTATACTTATTACTTATATTATTAGCAATATAACGTGCATTATTACCCATATTATGCAGTTGTAATAGCTAGAACTATAATAAATATACTTACTGCTTTTATTATAATCAATATAACATGCATTATTACCCATATTATGCAGTTATTATCGATAGAACTATAATAAATATACTTATTACTTTGTTATTATCAATATGACATGCACTATTAGCCATATTGTACTATTATTATCGCTAGAACTATAATAAATGTACTTATTACTTTTATTATTATCAATATAAGATGCACTATTAGCCATATTTTACTATTATTATCGCTAGAACTATAATAATTATACTTATTACTCCCGATATTATCAATATAACATGCATTATTACCCATATAATGCAGTTATTATCGCTAGAACTGTAATAATTATACTTATCACTTATATTATCAGCAATATAACGTGCATTATTACCCATATAATGCAGTTATTATCGATAGAACTGTAATAAATATACTTATTACTTTTATTATTATCAATATAACATGCACTATTAGCCATATTGTACTATTATTATCGCTAGAACTGTAATAATTATACTTATTACTCCCAATATTATCAATATAACATGCATTATTACCCCTATAATGCAGTTATTATCGCTAGAACTGCAATAATTATACTTATTACTTACATTATTAGCAATCTAACGCGCATTATTACCCATATAATGCAGTTATTATCGCTAGAACTGTAATAATTATACTTATTACTTATATTATTATCAATATAACATGCATTATTACCCATATTATGCAGTTATTATCGCTAGAACTATAATAAGTATACTTACTACTTTTATTATCATCAATATAACATGCATTATTACCCATATTATGTAGTTATTATCGATAGAACTATATTAAATATACTTATTACTTTTATTATTAGCAATATAACATGCACTATTAGCCATATTGTACTATTATTACCGCTAGAACTATAGTAATTATACTTATTGCTCCCGATATTATCGATATATCATGCATTATTACCCATATAATGCAGTTATTATCGCTAGAACTGTAATAATTATACTTATTACCTATATTATTAGCAATATAACGTGCATTATTACCCATATTATGCAGTTATAATAGCTAGAACTATAATAAATATACTTACTGCTTTTATTATAATCAATATAACATGCATTATTACCCATATTATGCAGTTATTATCGATAGAACTATAATAAATATACTTATTACTTTGTTATTATCAATATGACATGCACTATTAGCCATATTGTACTATTATTATCGCTAGAACTATAATAAATGTACTTATTACTTTTATTATTATCAATATAAGATGCACTATTAGCCATATTTTACTATTATTATCGCTAGAACTATAATAATTATACTTATTACTCCCGATATTATCAATATAACATGCATTATTACCCATATAATGCAGTTATTATCGCTAGAACTGTAATAATTATACTTATCACTTATATTATCAGCAATATAACGTGCATTATTACCCATATAATGCAGTTATTATCGATAGAACTGTAATAAATATACTTATTACTTTTATTATTATCTATATAACATGCACTATTAGCCATATTGTACTATTATTATCGCTAGAACTGTAATAATTATACTTATTACTTATATTATTATCAATATAACATGCATTATTACCCATATTATGCAGTTATTATCGCTAGAACTATAATAAGTATACTTACTACTTTTATTATCATCAATATAACATGCATTATTACCCATATTATGTAGTTATTATCGATAGAACTATATTAAATATACTTATTACTTTTATTATTAGCAATATAACATGCACTATTAGCCATATTGTACTATTATTACCGCTAGAACTATAGTAATTATACTTATTGCTCCCGATATTATCGATATATCATGCATTATTACCCATATAATGCAGTTATTATCGCTAGAACTGTAATAATTATACTTATTACCTATATTATTAGCAATATAACGTGCATTATTACCCATATTATGCAGTTATAATAGCTAGAACTATAATAAATATACTTACTGCTTTTATTATAATCAATATAACATGCATTATTACCCATATTATGCAGTTATTATCGATAGAACTATAATAAATATACTTATTACTTTGTTATTATCAATATGACATGCACTATTAGCCATATTGTACTATTATTATCGCTAGAACTATAATAAATGTACTTATTACTTTTATTATTATCAATATAAGATGCACTATTAGCCATATTTTACTATTATTATCGCTAGAACTATAATAATTATACTTATTACTCCCGATATTATCAATATAACATGCATTATTACCCATATAATGCAGTTATTATCGCTAGAACTGTAATAATTATACTTATCACTTATATTATCAGCAATATAACGTGCATTATTACCCATATAATGCAGTTATTATCGATAGAACTGTAATAAATATACTTATTACTTTTATTATTATCTATATAACATGCACTATTAGCCATATTGTACTATTATTATCGCTAGAACTGTAATAATTATACTTATTACTTATATTATTATCAATATAACATGCATTATTACCCATATTATGCAGTTATTATCGCTAGAACTATAATAAGTATACTTACTACTTTTATTATCATCAATATAACATGCATTATTACCCATATTATGCAGTTATTATCGATAGAACTATATTAAATATACTTATTACTTTTATTATTAGCAATATAACATGCACTATTAGCCATATTGTACTATTATTACCGCTAGAACTATAGTAATTATACTTATTGCTCCCGATATTATCGATATATCATGCATTATTACCCATATAATGCAGTTATTATCGCTAGAACTGTAATAATTATACTTATTACCTATATTATTAGCAATATAACGTGCATTATTACCCATATTATGCTGTTATAATAGCTAGAACTATAATAAATATACTTACTGCTTTTATTATAATCAATATAACATGCATTATTACCCATATTATGCAGTTATTATCGATAGAACTATAATAAATATACTTATTACTTTGTTATTATCAATATGACATGCACTATTAGCCATATTGTACTATTATTATCGCTAGAACTATAATAAATGTACTTATTACTTTTATTATTATCAATATAAGATGCACTATTAGCCATATTTTACTATTATTATCGCTGGAACTATAATAATTATACTTATTACTCCCGATATTATCAATATAACATGCATTATTACCCATATAATGCAGTTATTATCGCTAGAACTGTAATAATTATACTTATTACTTATATTATCAGCAATATAACGTGCATTATTACCCATATAATGCAGTTATTATCGATAGAACTGTAACAAATATACTTATTACTTTTATTATTATCAATATAACATGCACTATTAGCCATAATGTACTATTATTATCGCTAGAACTATAATAATTATACTTATTACTCCCAATATTATCAATATAACATGCATTATTACCCCTATAATGCAGTTATTATCGCTAGAACTGTAATAATTATACTTATTACTTATATTATTATCAATATAACATGCATTATTACCCATATAATGGAGTTATTATCGCTAGAACTATAATAAGTATACTTACTACTTTTATTATCATCAATATAACATGCATTATTACGCATATTATGCAGTTATTATCGATAGAACTATAATAAATATACTTATTACTTTTATTATTATCAATATAACATGCACTATTAGCCATATTGTACTATTATTATCGCTAGAACTATAATAATTATACATATTGCTCCCGATATTATCGATATAACATGCATTATTACCCATATAATGCAGTTATTATCGATAGAACTGTAATAAATATACTTATTACTTTTATTATTATCAATATAACATGCACTATTAGCCATATTGTACTATTATTATCGCTAGAACTGTAATAATTATACTTAATACTCCCAATATTATCAATATAACATGCATTATTACCCCTATAATGCAGTTATTATCGCTAGAACTGTAATAATTATACTTATTACTTATATTATTATCAATATAACATGCATTATTACGCATATTATGCAGTTATAATCGCTAGAACTATAATAAATATACTTAGTACTTTTATTATCATCAATATAACATGCATTATTACCCATATTATGCAGTTATTATCGATAGAACTATAATAAATATACTTATTACTTTTATTATTATCAATATTACATGCACTATTAGCCATATTGTACTATTATTATCGCTAGAACTATAGTAATTGTACTTATTGCACCCGATATTATCAATATAACATGCATTATTACCCATATAATGCAGTTATTATCGCTAGAACTGTAATAATTATACTTATTACATATATTATTAGCAATATAACGTGCATTATTACCCATATTATGCAGTTATTATCGCTAGAACTGAAATAATTATACTTATTACTTATATTATTATCAATATAACATGCATTATTACCCATATAATGGAGTTATTATCGTTAGAACTGTAATAATTATACTTATTACTTATATTGTTATCAATATAACATGCATTATTACCCATATTATGCAGTTATTATCGATAGAACTATAATAAATGTACTTATTGCTTTTATTATTATCAATATAAGATGCACTATTAGCCATATTTTACTATTATTATCGCTAGAACTGTAATAATTATACTTATTACTCCCAATATTACCAATATAACATGCATTATTACCCCTGTAATGCAGTTATTATCGCTAGAACTGTAATAATTATACTTATCACTTATATTATCAGCAATATAACGTGCATTATTACCCATATAATGCAGTTATTATCGATAGAACTGTAATTAATATACTTATTACTTTTATTATTATCAATATAACATGCACTATTAGCCATATTGTACTATTATTATCGCTAGAACTGTAATAATTATACTTATTACTCCCAATATTATCAATATAACATGCATTATTACCCCTATAATGCAGTTATTATCGATAGAACTGTAATAAATATACTTATTACTTTTATTATTATCAATATAACATGCACTATTAGCCATATTGTACTATTATTATCGCTAGAACTGTAATAATTATACTTATTACTCCCGATATTATCAATATAACATGCATTATTACCCATATAATGCAGTTATTATCGCTAGAACTGTAATAATTATACTTATCACTTATATTATCAGCAATATAACGTGCATTATTACCCATATAATGCAGTTATTATCGATAGAACTGTAATAAATATACTTATTACGTTTATTATTATCAATATAACATGCACTATTAGCCATATTGTACTATTATTATCGCTAGAACTGTAATAATTATACTTATTACTCCCAATATTATCAATATAACATGCATTATTACCCCTATAATGCAGTTATTATCGCTAGAACTGCAATAATTATACTTATTACTTACATTATTAGCAATCTAACGCGCATTATTACCCATATAATGCAGTTATTATCGCTAGAACTGTAATAATTATACTTATCACTTATATTATCAGCAATATAACGTGCATTATTACCCATATAATGCAGTTATTATCGATAGAACTGTAATAAATATACTTATTACTTTTATTATTATCTATATAACATGCACTATTAGCCATATTGTACTATTATTATCGCTAGAACTATAATAATTATACATATTGCTCCCGATATTATCGATATAACATGCATTATTACCCCTATAATGCAGTTATTATCGCTAGAACTGTAATAATTATACTTATTACTTATATTATTAGCAATATAACGTGCATTATTACCCATATTATGCAGTTATTATCGCTAGAACTGTAATAATTATACTTATGACTTATATTATTATCAATATAACATGCATTATTACCCATATAATGGAGTTATTATCGCTAGAACTGTAATAATTATACTTATTACTTTTATTATCATCAATATAACATGCATTATTACCCATATTATGCGGTTATTATCGATAGAACTATAATAAATATACTTATTACTTTTATTATTATCAATATAACATGCACTATTAGCCATATTGTACTATTACTATCGCTAGAACTATAATAATTATACATATTGCTCCCGATATTATCGATACAACATGCATTATTACCCATATAATGCAGTTATTATCGCTAGAACTGTAATAATTATACTTATTACTTATATTATTAGCAATATAACGTGCATTATTACCCATATTATGCAGTTATTATCGCTAGAACTATAATAAATATACGTATTACATTTATTATCATCAATATAACATGCACTATTAGCCATATTGTACTATTATTATCGCTAGAACTGTAATAATTATACTTATTACTCCCAATATTATCAATATAACATGCATTATTACCCCTATAATGCAGTTATTATCGCTAGAGCTGCAATAATTATACTTATTACTTATATTATCAGCAATATAACGTGCATTATTACCCATATAATGCAGTTATTATCGATAGAACTATAATAAATATACTTATTACTTTGTTATTATCAATATGACATGCACTATTAGCCATATTGTACTATTATTATCGCTAGAACTATAATAAATGTACTTATTACTTTTATTATTATCAATATAAGATGCACTATTAGCCATATTTTACTATTATTATCGCTAGAACTATAATAATTATACTTATTACTCCCGATATTATCAATATAACATGCATTATTACCCCTATAATGCAGTTATTATCGCTAGAACTGCAATAATTATACATATTACTTACATTATTAGCAATCTAACACGCATTATTACCCATATAATGCAGTTATTATCGCTAGAACTGTAATAATTATACTTATCACTTATATTATCAGCAATATAACGTGCATTATTACCCATATAATGCAGTTATTATCGATAGAACTGTAATAAATATACTTATTACTTTTATTATTATCTATATAACATGCACTATTAGCCATATTGTACTATTATTATCGCTAGAACTATAATAATTATACATATTGCTCCCGATATTATCGATATAACATGCATTATTACCCCTATAATGCAGTTATTATCGCTAGAACTGTAATAATTATACTTATTACTTATATTATTAGCAATATAACGTGCATTATTACCCATATTATGCAGTTATTATCGCTAGAACTGTAATAATTATACTTATGACTTATATTATTATCAATATAACATGCATTATTACCCATATAATGGAGTTATTATCGCTAGAACTGTAATAATTATACTTATTACTTTTATTATCATCAATATAACATGCATTATTACCCATATTATGCGGTTATTATCGATAGAACTATAATAAATATACTTATTACTTTTATTATTATCAATATAACATGCACTATTAGCCATATTGTACTATTACTATCGCTAGAACTATAATAATTATACATATTGCTCCCGATATTATCGATATAACATGCATTATTACCCATATAATGCAGTTATTATCGCTAGAACTGTAATAATTATACTTATTACTTATATTATTAGCAATATAACGTGCATTATTACCCATATTATGCAGTTATTATCGCTAGAACTATAATAAATATACGTATTACATTTATTATCGTCAATATAACATGCATTATTACCCATATTATGCAGTTATTATCGATAGAACTGTAATAAATATACTTATTACTTTTATTATTATCAATATAACATGCACTATTAGCCATATTGTACTATTATTATCGCTAGAACTATAATAATTATATTTATTGCTCCCGATATTATCGATATAACATGCATTATTACCCATATAATGCAGTTATTATCGATAGAACTGTAATAAATATACTTATTACTTTTATTATTATCAATATAACATGCACTATTAGCCATATTGTACTATTATTATCGCTAGAACTGTAATAATTATACTTATTACTCCCAATATTATCAATATAACATGCATTATTACCCCTATAATGCAGTTATTATCGCTAGAACTGCAATAATTATACTTATTACTTACATTATTAGCAATCTAACGCGCATTATTACCCATATAACGCAGTTATTATCGCTAGAACTGTAATAATTATACTTATCACTTATATTATCAGCAATATAACGTGCATTATTACCCATATAATGCAGTTATTATCGATAGAACTGTAATAAATATACTTATTACTTTTATTATTATCTATATAACATGCACTATTAGCCATATTGTACTATTATTATCGCTAGAACTATAATAATTATACATATTGCTCCCAATATTATCAATATAACATGCATTATTACCCCTATAATGCAGTTATTATCGCTAGAACTGTAATAATTATACTTATTACTTATATTATTATCAATATAACATGCATTATTACCCATATAATGGAGTTATTATCGCTAGAACTATAATAAGTATACTTACTACTTTTATTATCATCAATATAACATGCATTATTACGCATATTATGCAGTTATTATCGATAGAACTATAATAAATATACTTATTACTTTTATTATTATCAATATAACATGCACTATTAGCCATATTGTACTATTATTATCGCTAGAACTATAATAATTATACATATTGCTCCCGATATTATCGATATAACATGCATTATTACCCATATAATGCAGTTATTATCGATAGAACTGTAATAAATATACTTATTACTTTTATTATTATCAATATAACATGCACTATTAGCCATATTGTACTATTATTATCGCTAGAACTGTAATAATTATACTTAATACTCCCAATATTATCAATATAACATGCATTATTACCCCTATAATGCAGTTATTATCGCTAGAACTGTAATAATTATACTTATTACTTATATTATTATCAATATAACATGCATTATTACGCATATTATGCAGTTATAATCGCTAGAACTATAATAAATATACTTAGTACTTTTATTATCATCAATATAACATGCATTATTACCCATATTATGCAGTTATTATCGATAGAACTATAATAAATATACTTATTACTTTTATTATTATCAATATTACATGCACTATTAGCCATATTGTACTATTATTATCGCTAGAACTATAGTAATTGTACTTATTGCACCCGATATTATCAATATAACATGCATTATTACCCATATAATGCAGTTATTATCGCTAGAACTGTAATAATTATACTTATTACATATATTATTAGCAATATAACGTGCATTATTACCCATATTATGCAGTTATTATCGCTAGAACTGAAATAATTATACTTATTACTTATATTATTATCAATATAACATGCATTATTACCCATATAATGGAGTTATTATCGTTAGAACTGTAATAATTATACTTATTACTTATATTGTTATCAATATAACATGCATTATTACCCATATTATGCAGTTATTATCGATAGAACTATAATAAATGTACTTATTGCTTTTATTATTATCAATATAAGATGCACTATTAGCCATATTTTACTATTATTATCGCTAGAACTGTAATAATTATACTTATTACTCCCAATATTACCAATATAACATGCATTATTACCCCTGTAATGCAGTTATTATCGCTAGAACTGTAATAATTATACTTATCACTTATATTATCAGCAATATAACGTGCATTATTACCCATATAATGCAGTTATTATCGATAGAACTGTAATTAATATACTTATTACTTTTATTATTATCAATATAACATGCACTATTAGCCATATTGTACTATTATTATCGCTAGAACTGTAATAATTATACTTATTACTCCCAATATTATCAATATAACATGCATTATTACCCCTATAATGCAGTTATTATCGATAGAACTGTAATAAATATACTTATTACTTTTATTATTATCAATATAACATGCACTATTAGCCATATTGTACTATTATTATCGCTAGAACTGTAATAATTATACTTATTACTCCCGATATTATCAATATAACATGCATTATTACCCATATAATGCAGTTATTATCGCTAGAACTGTAATAATTATACTTATCACTTATATTATCAGCAATATAACGTGCATTATTACCCATATAATGCAGTTATTATCGATAGAACTGTAATAAATATACTTATTACGTTTATTATTATCAATATAACATGCACTATTAGCCATATTGTACTATTATTATCGCTAGAACTGTAATAATTATACTTATTACTCCCAATATTATCAATATAACATGCATTATTACCCCTATAATGCAGTTATTATCGCTAGAACTGCAATAATTATACTTATTACTTACATTATTAGCAATCTAACGCGCATTATTACCCATATAATGCAGTTATTATCGCTAGAACTGTAATAATTATACTTATCACTTATATTATCAGCAATATAACGTGCATTATTACCCATATAATGCAGTTATTATCGATAGAACTGTAATAAATATACTTATTACTTTTATTATTATCTATATAACATGCACTATTAGCCATATTGTACTATTATTATCGCTAGAACTATAATAATTATACATATTGCTCCCGATATTATCGATATAACATGCATTATTACCCCTATAATGCAGTTATTATCGCTAGAACTGTAATAATTATACTTATTACTTATATTATTAGCAATATAACGTGCATTATTACCCATATTATGCAGTTATTATCGCTAGAACTGTAATAATTATACTTATGACTTATATTATTATCAATATAACATGCATTATTACCCATATAATGGAGTTATTATCGCTAGAACTGTAATAATTATACTTATTACTTTTATTATCATCAATATAACATGCATTATTACCCATATTATGCGGTTATTATCGATAGAACTATAATAAATATACTTATTACTTTTATTATTATCAATATAACATGCACTATTAGCCATATTGTACTATTACTATCGCTAGAACTATAATAATTATACATATTGCTCCCGATATTATCGATACAACATGCATTATTACCCATATAATGCAGTTATTATCGCTAGAACTGTAATAATTATACTTATTACTTATATTATTAGCAATATAACGTGCATTATTACCCATATTATGCAGTTATTATCGCTAGAACTATAATAAATATACGTATTACATTTATTATCATCAATATAACATGCACTATTAGCCATATTGTACTATTATTATCGCTAGAACTGTAATAATTATACTTATTACTCCCAATATTATCAATATAACATGCATTATTACCCCTATAATGCAGTTATTATCGCTAGAGCTGCAATAATTATACTTATTACTTATATTATCAGCAATATAACGTGCATTATTACCCATATAATGCAGTTATTATCGATAGAACTATAATAAATATACTTATTACTTTGTTATTATCAATATGACATGCACTATTAGCCATATTGTACTATTATTATCGCTAGAACTATAATAAATGTACTTATTACTTTTATTATTATCAATATAAGATGCACTATTAGCCATATTTTACTATTATTATCGCTAGAACTATAATAATTATACTTATTACTCCCGATATTATCAATATAACATGCATTATTACCCCTATAATGCAGTTATTATCGCTAGAACTGCAATAATTATACATATTACTTACATTATTAGCAATCTAACACGCATTATTACCCATATAATGCAGTTATTATCGCTAGAACTGTAATAATTATACTTATCACTTATATTATCAGCAATATAACGTGCATTATTACCCATATAATGCAGTTATTATCGATAGAACTGTAATAAATATACTTATTACTTTTATTATTATCTATATAACATGCACTATTAGCCATATTGTACTATTATTATCGCTAGAACTATAATAATTATACATATTGCTCCCGATATTATCGATATAACATGCATTATTACCCCTATAATGCAGTTATTATCGCTAGAACTGTAATAATTATACTTATTACTTATATTATTAGCAATATAACGTGCATTATTACCCATATTATGCAGTTATTATCGCTAGAACTGTAATAATTATACTTATGACTTATATTATTATCAATATAACATGCATTATTACCCATATAATGGAGTTATTATCGCTAGAACTGTAATAATTATACTTATTACTTTTATTATCATCAATATAACATGCATTATTACCCATATTATGCGGTTATTATCGATAGAACTATAATAAATATACTTATTACTTTTATTATTATCAATATAACATGCACTATTAGCCATATTGTACTATTACTATCGCTAGAACTATAATAATTATACATATTGCTCCCGATATTATCGATATAACATGCATTATTACCCATATAATGCAGTTATTATCGCTAGAACTGTAATAATTATACTTATTACTTATATTATTAGCAATATAACGTGCATTATTACCCATATTATGCAGTTATTATCGCTAGAACTATAATAAATATACGTATTACATTTATTATCGTCAATATAACATGCATTATTACCCATATTATGCAGTTATTATCGATAGAACTGTAATAAATATACTTATTACTTTTATTATTATCAATATAACATGCACTATTAGCCATATTGTACTATTATTATCGCTAGAACTATAATAATTATATTTATTGCTCCCGATATTATCGATATAACATGCATTATTACCCATATAATGCAGTTATTATCGATAGAACTGTAATAAATATACTTATTACTTTTATTATTATCAATATAACATGCACTATTAGCCATATTGTACTATTATTATCGCTAGAACTGTAATAATTATACTTATTACTCCCAATATTATCAATATAACATGCATTATTACCCCTATAATGCAGTTATTATCGCTAGAACTGCAATAATTATACTTATTACTTACATTATTAGCAATCTAACGCGCATTATTACCCATATAACGCAGTTATTATCGCTAGAACTGTAATAATTATACTTATCACTTATATTATCAGCAATATAACGTGCATTATTACCCATATAATGCAGTTATTATCGATAGAACTGTAATAAATATACTTATTACTTTTATTATTATCTATATAACATGCACTATTAGCCATATTGTACTATTATTATCGCTAGAACTATAATAATTATACATATTGCTCCCGATATTATCGATATAACATGCATTATTACCCCTATAATGCAGTTATTATCGCTAGAACTGTAATAATTATACTTATTACTTATATTATTAGCAATATAACGTGCATTATTACCCATATTATGCAGTTATTATCGCTAGAACTGTAATAATTATACTTATGACTTATATTATTATCAATATAACATGCATTATTACCCATATAATGGAGTTATTATCGCTAGAACTGTAATAATTATACTTATTACTTTTATTATCATCAATATAACATGCATTATTACCCATATTATGCGGTTATTATCGATAGAACTATAATAAATATACTTATTACTTTTATTATTATCAATATAACATGCACTATTAGCCATATTGTACTATTACTATCGCTAGAACTATAATAATTATACATATTGCTCCCGATATTATCGATACAACATGCATTATTACCCATATAATGCAGTTATTATCGCTAGAACTGTAATAATTATACTTATTACTTATATTATTAGCAATATAACGTGCATTATTACCCATATTATGCAGTTATTATCGCTAGAACTATAATAAATATACGTATTACATTTATTATCATCAATATAACATGCATTATTACCCATATTATGCAGTTATTATCGATAGAACTGTAATAATTATACTTACTACTTTTATTATCATCAATATAACATGCATTATTACCCATATTATGCAGTTATTATCGATAGAACTATATTAAATATACTTATTACTTTTATTATTATCAATATAACATGCACTATTAGCCATATTGTACTATTATTATCGCTAGAACTATAATAATTATACTTATTGCTCCCGATATTATCGATATATCATGCATTATTACCCATATAATGCAGTTATTATCGCTAGAACTGTAATAATTATACTTATTACTTATATTATTAGCAATATAACGTGCATTATTACCCATATTATGCAGTTGTAATAGCTAGAACTATAATAAATATACTTACTGCTTTTATTATAATCAATATAACATGCATTATTACCCATATTATGCAGTTATTATCGATAGAACTATAATAAATATACTTATTACTTTGTTATTATCAATATGACATGCACTATTAGCCATATTGTACTATTATTATCGCTAGAACTATAATAAATGTACTTATTACTTTTATTATTATCAATATAAGATGCACTATTAGCCATATTTTACTATTATTATCGCTAGAACTATAATAATTATACTTATTACTCCCGATATTATCAATATAACATGCATTATTACCCATATAATGCAGTTATTATCGCTAGAACTGTAATAATTATACTTATTACTTATATTATCAGCAATATAACGTGCATTATTACCCATATAATGCAGTTATTATCGATAGAACTGTAATAAATATACTTATTACTTTTATTATTATCAATATAACATGCACTATTAGCCATATTGTACTATTATTATCGCTAGAACTATAATTATTATACTTATTGCTCCCAATATTATCAATATAACATGCATTATTACCCCTATAATGCAGTTATTATCGCTAGAACTGTAATAATTATACTTATTACTTATATTATTATCAATATAACATGCATTATTACCCATATAATGGAGTTATTATCGCTAGAACTATAATAAGTATACTTACTACTTTTATTATCATCAATATAACATGCATTATTACGCATATTATGCAGCTATTATCGATAAAACTATAATAAATATACTTATTACTTTTATTATTATCAATATAACATGCACTATTAGCCATATTGTACTATTATTATCGCTAGAACTATAATAATTATACATATTGCTCCCGATATTATCGATATAACATGCATTATTACCCATATAATGCAGTTATTATCGATAGAACTGTAATAAATATACTTATTACTTTTATTATTATCAGTATAACATGCACTATTAGCCATATTTTACTATTATTACGCTAGAACTATAATAATTATACTTATTACTCCCGATATTATCAATATAACATGCATTATTACCCATATAATGCCGTTATTATCGCTAGAACTGTAATAATTATACTTATTACTTATATTATTCTCAATATAACATGCATTATTACCCATATTATGCAGTTATAATCGATAGAACTATAATAAATATACTTATTACTTTTATTATTATCAATATAACATGCACTATTAGCCATATTTTACTATTATTATCGCTAGAACTATAATAGTTATACTTATTACTCCCGATATTATAAATATAACATGCATTATTACCCATATAATGCAGTTCTTATCGCTAGAACTGTAATAATTATACTTATTACTTATATTATTATCAATATAACACGAATTATTACCCATATTATGCAGTTATTATCGCTAGAACTATAACAAATATACGTATTACTTTTATTATTATCAATATAACATGCACTATTGGCCATATTGTACTATTATTATCGCTAGAACTATAATAATTATACTTATTGCTCCCGATATTATCAATATAACATGCATGATTGCCCATATAATGCAGTTATTATCGCTAGAACTGTAATAATTATACTTATTACTTATATTATTAGCAATATAACGTGCATTATTACCCATATTATGCAGTTATTATCGCTAGAACTGTAATAATTATACTTATTACTTATATTATTATCAATATAACATGCATTATTACCCATATAATGGAGTTATTATCGCTAGAACTGTAATAATTATACTTGTTACTTATATTATTCTCAATATAACATGCATTATTACCCACATTATGCAGTTATAATCGCTAGAACTATAATAAATATACTTACTACTTTTATTATCATCAATATAACATGCATTATTACCCATATTATGCAGTTATTATCGATAGAACTATAATAAATATACTTATTACTTTTATTATTATCAATATAACATGCATTATTACCCATATTATGCAGTTGTTATCGATAGAACTATAATAAATATACTTATTACTTTTATTATTATCAATATAACATGCACTATTAGCCATATTTTACTATTATTATCGCTAGAACTATAATAATTATACTTATTACTCCCAATATTATCAATATAACATGCATTATTACCCATATAATGCAGTTATTATCGCTAGAACTGTAATAATTATACTTATTACTGACATTAGTAGCAATATAATGTGCATTATTACCCATATAATGCAGTTATTATCGCTAGAACTGTAATAATTATACTTATTACTTAAATTATTATAAATATAACATGCATTATTACCCATATTATGCAGTTATTATCGCTAGAACTATAATAAATATACGTATTACTTTTATTATCATCAATATAACATGCATTATTACCCATGTTATGCAGTTATTATCGATAGAACTATAATAAATATACTTATTACTTTTATTATTATCAATATAACATGCACTATTAGCCATATTGTACTGTTGGTATCGCTAGAACTATAATAATTATACTTATTGCACACGATATTATCGATATAACATGCATTATTACCCATATAATGCAGTTATTATCGCTAGAACTGTAATAATTATACTGATTACTTACATTATTATCAATATAACATGCATTATTACCCATATAATGCAGATATTATCGCTAGAACTGTAATAATTATACTTATTACTTATATTATTAGCAATATAACGTACATTATTACCCATATAATGGAGTTATTATCGCTAGAACTGTAATAATTATACTTATTACTTATATTATTCTCAATATAACATGCATTATTACCCATATTATGCAGTTATAATCGCTAGAACTATAATAAATATACTTACTACTTTTATTATCATCAATATAACATGCATTATTACCCATATTATGCAGTTATTATCGATAGAACTATAATAAATATACTTATTACTTTTATTATTATCAATATAACATACACTATTAGCCATATTTTACTATTATTATCGCTAGAACTATAATAATTATACTTATTACTTATATTATTATCAATATAACGTGCATTATTACCCATATTATGCAGTTATTATCGCTAGAACTATAATAAATATACGTATTACTTTTATTATCATCAATATAACATGCATTATTACCCATATTATGCAGTTATTATCGATAGAACTGTAATAATTATACTTATTACTTATATTATTAGCAATAGAACGTGCATTATTACCCATATTATGCAGTTATTATCGCTAGAACTGTAATAATTATACTTATTACTTATATTATTATCAATATAACACGCATTATTGCCCATATTATGCAGTTATTATCGCTAGAACTATAATAAATATACTTATTACTTTTATTATTATCAGTATAACATGCACTATTAGCCATATTTTACTATTATTATCGCTAGAACTATAATAATTATACTTATTACTCCCGATATTATCAATATAACATGCATTATTACCCATATAATGCAGTTATTATCGCTAGAACTGTAATAATTATACTTATTACTTATATTATTCTCAATATAACATGCATTATTACCCATATTATGCAGTTATAATCGATAGAACTATAATAAATATACTTATTACTTTTATTATTATCAATATAACATGCACTATTAGCCATATTTTACTATTATTATCGATAGAACTATAATAATTATACTTATTACTCCCGATATTATCAATATAACATGCATTATTACCCATATTATGCAGTTATTATCGCTAAAACTATAATAAATATACGTATTACTTTTATTATCATCAATATAACATGCATTATTACCCATATTATGCAGTTATTATCGATAGAACTATAATGAATATACTTATTACTTTTATTATTATCAATATAACATGCACTATTAGCCATATTTTACGATTATTATCGCTAGAACTATAATAATTATACTTATTACTCCCGATGTTATCAATATAACATGCATTATTACCCATATAATGCAGTGATTATCGCTAGAACTGTAATAATTATACTTATTACTTACATTATTAGCAATATAACGTGCATTATTACCCACATAATGCAGTTATTATCGCTAGAACTGTAATAATTACACTTATTACTTATATTATTATAAATATAACATGCATTATTACCTATATTATGCAGTTATTATCGCTAAAACTATAATAAATATACGTATTACTTTTATTATCATCAATATAACATGCATTATTACCCATATTATGCAGTTATTATCGATAGAACTGTAATAATTATACTTATTACTTATATTATTAGCAATAGAACGTGCATTATTACCCATATTATGCAGTTATTATCGCTAGAACTGTAATAATTATACTTATTACTTATATTATTATCAATATAACACGCATTATTACCCATATTATGCAGTTATTATCGCTAGAACTATAATAAATATACTTATTACTTTTATTATTATCAGTATAACATGCACTATTAGCCATATTTTACTATTATTATCGCTAGAACTATAATAATTATACTTATTACTCCCGATATTATCAATATAACATGCATTATTACCCATATAATGCAGTTATTATCGCTAGAACTGTAATAATTATACTTATTACTTATATTATTCTCAATATAACATGCATTATTACCCATATTATGCAGTTATAATCGATAGAACTATAATAAATATACTTATTACTTTTATTATTATCAATATAACATGCACTATTAGCCATATTTTACTATTATTATCGATAGAACTATAATAATTATACTTATTACTCCCGATATTATCAATATAACATGCATTATTACCCATATTATGCAGTTATTATCGCTAAAACTATAATAAATATACGTATTACTTTTATTATCATCAATATAACATGCATTAGTACCCATATTATGCAGTTATTATCGATAGAACTATAATGAATATACTTATTACTTTTATTATTATCAATATAACATGCACTATTAGCCATATTTTACGATTATTATCGCTAGAACTATAATAATTATACTTATTACTCCCGATGTTATCAATATAACATGCATTATTACCCATATAATGCAGTGATTATCGCTAGAACTGTAATAATTATACTTATTACTTACATTATTAGCAATATAACGTGCATTATTACCCACATAATGCAGTTATTATCGCTAGAACTGTAATAATTACACTTATTACTTATATTATTATAAATATAACATGCATTATTACCTATATTATGCAGTTATTATCGCTAAAACTATAATAAATATACGTATTACTTGTATTATCATCAATATAACATGCATTATTACCCATATTATGCAGTTATTATCGATAGAACTATAATAAATATACTTATTACTTATATTATTATAAATATAACATGCATTATTACCCATATTATGCAGTTATTATCGCTAAAACTATAATAAATATACGTATTACTTTTATTATCATCAATATAACATGCATTATTACCCATATTATGCAGTTATTATCGATAGAACTATAATAAATATACTTATTACTTTTATTGTTATCAATATAACATTCACTATTAGCCATATTGTACTGTTGATATCGCTAGAACTATAATAATTATACTTATTGCACACGATATTATCGATATAACATGCATTATTACCCATATAATGCAGTTATTATCGCTAGAACTGTAATAATTATACTTATTACTTACATTATTATCAATATAACATGCATTATTACCGATATAATGCAGTTATTATCGCTAGAACTGTAATAATTATACTTATTACTTACATTATTAGCAATATAACGTGCATTATTACCCATATAATGCAGTTATTATCGCTAGAACTGTAATAATTATACTTATTGCTTATATTATTAGCAATATAACGTGCATTATTACCCATATTATGCAGTTATTATCGCTTGAACTGTAATAATTATACTTATTACTTATATTATTAGCAATATAACGTGCATTATTACCCATATAATGGAGTTATTATCGCTAGAACTGTAATAATTATACTTATTACTTATATTATTATCAATATAACGTGCATTATTACCCATATTATGCAGTTATTATCGCTAGAACTATAATAAATATACGTATTACTTTTATTATCATCAATATAACATGCATTATTACCCATATTATGCAGTTATTATCGATAGAACTGTAATAATTATACTTATTACTTATATTATTAGCAATAGAACGTGCATTATTACCCATATTATGCAGTTATTATCGCTAGAACTGTAATAATTATACTTATTACTTATATTATTATCAATATAACACGCATTATTACCCATATTATGCAGTTATTATCGCTAGAACTATAATAAATATACTTATTACTTTTATTATTATCAGTATAACATGCACTATTAGCCATATTTTACTATTATTATCGCTAGAACTATAATAATTATACTTATTACTCCCGATATTATCAATATAACATGCATTATTACCCATATAATGCAGTTATTATCGCTAGAACTGTAATAATTATACTTATTACTTATATTATTCTCAATATAACATGCATTATTACCCATATTATGCAGTTATAATCGATAGAACTATAATAAATATACTTATTACTTTTATTATTATCAATATAACATGCACTATTAGCCATATTTTACTATTATTATCGATAGAACTATAATAATTATACTTATTACTCCCGATATTATCAATATAACATGCATTATTACCCATATTATGCAGTTATTATCGCTAGAACTATAATAAATATACGTATTACGTTTATTATCATCAATATAACATGCATTATTACCCATATTATGCTGTTATTATCGTTAGAACTATAATAAATATACTTATTACTTTTATTATTATCAATATAACATGCACTATTAGCCATATTTTACTATTATTATCGCTAGAACTATAATAATTATACTTATTACTCCCAATATTATCAATATAACATGCATTATTACCCATATAATGCAGTTATTATCGCTAGAACTGTAATAATTATACTTATTATTTACATTATTAGCAATATAACGTGCATTATTACCCATATAATGCAGTTGTTATAGCTAGAAATATAATAAATATACTTGCTACTTTTATTATCATCAATATAACATGCATTATTACCCATATTATGCTGTTATTATCGATAGAACTATAATAAATATACTTATTACTTTTATTATTATCAATATAACATGCATTATTACCCATATTATGCAGTTATTATCGATAGAACTATAATAAATATACTTATCACTTTTATTATTATCAGTATAACATGCACTATTAGCCATATTTTACTATTATTATCGCTAGAACTATAATAATTATACTTATTACTCCCGATATTATCAATATAACATGCATTATTACCCATATAATGCAGTTATTATCGCTAGAACTGTAATAATTATACTTATTACTTATATTGTTCTCAATATAACATGCATTATTACCCATATTATGCAGTTATAATCGATAGAACTATAATAAATATACTTATTACTTTTATTATTATCAATATAACATGTACTATTAGCCATATTTTACTATTATTATCGATAGAACTATAATAATTATACTTATTACTCCCGATATTATCAATATAACATGCATTATTACCCATATAATGCAGTTATTATCGCTAGAACTGTAATAATTATACTTATTACTTACATTATAAGCAATATAACGTGCATTATAACCCATATAATGCAGTTATTATCGCTAGAACTGTAATAATTATACTTATTACTTATATTATTATCAATATAACATGCATTATTACCCATATTATGCAGTTATTATCGCTAGAACTATAATAAATATACGTATTACTTTTATTATCATCAATATAACATGCATTATTACCCATATTATGCAGTTATTATCGATAGAACTATAATAAATATACTTATTACTTTTATTTTTATCGATATAACATGCACTATTAGCCATATTTTACTATTATTATCGCTAGAACTATAATAATTATACTTATTACTCCCGATATTATAAATATAACATGCATTATTACCCATATAATGCAGTTCTTATCGCTAGAACTGTAATAATTATACTTATTACTTATATTATTATCAATATAACACGCATTATTACCCATATTATGCAGTTATTATCGCTAGAACTATAATAAATATACTTATTACTTTTATTATTATCAATATAACATGCACTATTAGCCATATTTTACTATTATTATCGCTAGAACTATAATAATTATACTTATTACTCCCAATATTATCAATATAACATGCATTATTACCCATATAATGCAGTTATTATCGCTAGAACTGTAATAATTATACTTATTATTTACATTATTAGCAATATAACGTGCATTATTACCCATATAATGCAGTTGTTATAGCTAGAAATATAATAAATATACTTGCTACTTTTATTATCATCAATATAACATGCATTATTACCCATATTATGCTGTTATTATCGATAGAACTATAATAAATATACTTATTACTTTTATTATTATCAGTATAACATGCACTATTAGCCATATTTTACTATTATTACGCTAGAACTATAATAATTATACTTATTACTCCCGATATTATCAATATAACATGCATTATTACCCATATTATGCAGTTATAATCGATAGAACTATAATAAATATACTTATTACTTTTATTATTATCAGTATAACATGCACTATTAGCCATATTTTACTATTATTACGCTAGAACTATAATAATTATACTTATTACTCCCGATATTATCAATATAACATGCATTATTACCCATATAATGCCGTTATTATCGCTAGAACTGTAATAATTATACTTATTACTTATATTATTCTCAATATAACATGCATTATTACCCATATTATGCAGTTATAATCGATAGAACTATAATAAATATACTTATTACTTTTATTATTATCAATATAACATGCACTATTAGCCATATTTTACTATTATTATCGCTAGAACTATAATAGTTATACTTATTACTCCCGATATTATAAATATAACATGCATTATTACCCATATAATGCAGTTCTTATCGCTAGAACTGTAATAATTATACTTATTACTTATATTATTATCAATATAACACGAATTATTACCCATATTATGCAGTTATTATCGCTAGAACTATAACAAATATACGTATTACTTTTATTATTATCAATATAACATGCACTATTGGCCATATTGTACTATTATTATCGCTAGAACTATAATAATTATACTTATTGCTCCCGATATTATCAATATAACATGCATGATTGCCCATATAATGCAGTTATTATCGCTAGAACTGTAATAATTATACTTATTACTTATATTATTAGCAATATAACGTGCATTATTACCCATATTATGCAGTTATTATCGCTAGAACTGTAATAATTATACTTATTACTTATATTATTATCAATATAACATGCATTATTACCCATATAATGGAGTTATTATCGCTAGAACTGTAATAATTATACTTGTTACTTATATTATTCTCAATATAACATGCATTATTACCCACATTATGCAGTTATAATCGCTAGAACTATAATAAATATACTTACTACTTTTATTATCATCAATATAACTTGCATTATTACCCATATTATGCAGTTATTATCGATAGAACTATAATAAATATACTTATTACTTTTATTATTATCAATATAACATGCATTATTACCCATATTATGCAGTTGTTATCGATAGAACTATAATAAATATACTTATTACTTTTATTATTATCAATATAACATGCACTATTAGCCATATTTTACTATTATTATCGCTAGAACTATAATAATTATACTTATTACTCCCAATATTATCAATATAACATGCATTATTACCCATATAATGCAGTTATTATCGCTAGAACTGTAATAATTATACTTATTACTGACATTAGTAGCAATATAATGTGCATTATTACCCATATAATGCAGTTATTATCGCTAGAACTGTAATAATTATACTTATTACTTAAATTATTATAAATATAACATGCATTATTACCCATATTATGCAGTTATTATCGCTAGAACTATAATAAATATACGTATTACTTTTATTATCATCAATATAACATGCATTATTACCCATGTTATGCAGTTATTATCGATAGAACTATAATAAATATACTTATTACTTTTATTATTATCAATATAACATGCACTATTAGCCATATTGTACTGTTGGTATCGCTAGAACTATAATAATTATACTTATTGCACACGATATTATCGATATAACATGCATTATTACCCATATAATGCAGTTATTATCGCTAGAACTGTAATAATTATACTGATTACTTACATTATTATCAATATAACATGCATTATTACCCATATAATGCAGATATTATCGCTAGAACTGTAATAATTATACTTATTACTTATATTATTAGCAATATAACGTACATTATTACCCATATAATGGAGTTATTATCGCTAGAACTGTAATAATTATACTTATTACTTATATTATTCTCAATATAACATGCATTATTACCCATATTATGCAGTTATAATCGCTAGAACTATAATAAATATACTTACTACTTTTATTATCATCAATATAACATGCATTATTACCCATATTATGCAGTTATTATCGATAGAACTATAATAAATATACTTATTACTTTTATTATTATCAATATAACATACACTATTAGCCATATTTTACTATTATTATCGCTAGAACTATAATAATTATACTTATTACTCCCGATATTATCAATATAACACGCATTATTACCCATATAATGCAGTCATTATCGCTAGGACTGTAATAATTATACTTATTACTTATATTATCAGCAATATAACGTGCATTATTACCCATATAATGCAGTTCTTATCGCTAGAACTGTAATAATTATACTTATTACTTATATTATTATCAATATAACGTGCATTATTACCCATATTATGCAGTTATTATCGCTAGAACTATAATAAATATACGTATTACTTTTATTATCATCAATATAACATGCATTATTACCCATATTATGCAGTTATTATCGATAGAACTGTAATAATTATACTTATTACTTATATTATTAGCAATAGAACGTGCATTATTACCCATATTATGCAGGTATTATCGCTAGAACTGTAATAATTATACTTATTACTTATATTATTATCAATATAACACGCATTATTGCCCATATTATGCAGTTATTATCGCTAGAACTATAATAAATATACTTATTACTTTTATTATTATCAGTATAACATGCACTATTAGCCATATTTTACTATTATTATCGCTAGAACTATAATAATTATACTTATTACTCCCGATATTATCAATATAACATGCATTATTACCCATATAATGCAGTTATTATCGCTAGAACTGTAATAATTATACTTATTACTTATATTATTCTCAATATAACATGCATTATTACCCATATTATGCAGTTATAATCGATAGAACTATAATAAATATACTTATTACTTTTATTATTATCAATATAACATGCACTATTAGCCATATTTTACTATTATTATCGATAGAACTATAATAATTATACTTATTACTCCCGATATTATCAATATAACATGCATTATTACCCATATTATGCAGTTATTATCGCTAAAACTATAATAAATATACGTATTACTTTTATTATCATCAATATAACATGCATTATTACCCATATTATGCAGTTATTATCGATAGAACTATAATGAATATACTTATTACTTTTATTATTATCAATATAACATGCACTATTAGCCATATTTTACGATTATTATCGCTAGAACTATAATAATTATACTTATTACTCCCGATGTTATCAATATAACATGCATTATTACCCATATAATGCAGTGATTATCGCTAGAACTGTAATAATTATACTTATTACTTACATTATTAGCAATATAACGTGCATTATTACCCACATAATGCAGTTATTATCGCTAGAACTGTAATAATTACACTTATTACTTATATTATTATAAATATAACATGCATTATTACCTATATTATGCAGTTATTATCGCTAAAACTATAATAAATATACGTATTACTTTTATTATCATCAATATAACATGCATTATTACCCATATTATGCAGTTATTATCGATAGAACTGTAATAATTATACTTATTACTTATATTATTAGCAATAGAACGTGCATTATTACCCATATTATGCAGTTATTATCGCTAGAACTGTAATAATTATACTTATTACTTATATTATTATCAATATAACACGCATTATTACCCATATTATGCAGTTATTATCGCTAGAACTATAATAAATATACTTATTACTTTTATTATTATCAGTATAACATGCACTATTAGCCATATTTTACTATTATTATCGCTAGAACTATAATAATTATACTTATTACTCCCGATATTATCAATATAACATGCATTATTACCCATATAATGCAGTTATTATCGCTAGAACTGTAATAATTATACTTATTACTTATATTATTCTCAATATAACATGCATTATTACCCATATTATGCAGTTATAATCGATAGAACTATAATAAATATACTTATTACTTTTATTATTATCAATATAACATGCACTATTAGCCATATTTTACTATTATTATCGATAGAACTATAATAATTATACTTATTACTCCCGATATTATCAATATAACATGCATTATTACCCATATAATGCAGTTATTATCGCTAGAACTGTAATAATTATACTTATTATTTACATTATTAGCAATATAACGTGCATTATTACCCATATAATGCAGTTGTTATAGCTAGAAATATAATAAATATACTTGCTACTTTTATTATCATCAATATAACATGCATTATTACCCATATTATGCTGTTATTATCGATAGAACTATAATAAATATACTTATTACTTTTATTATTATCAATATAACATGCATTATTACCCATATTATGCAGTTATTATCGATAGAACTATAATAAATATACTTATCACTTTTATTATTATCAGTATAACATGCACTATTAGCCATATTTTACTATTATTATCGCTAGAACTATAATAATTATACTTATTACTCCCGATATTATCAATATAACATGCATTATTACCCATATAATGCAGTTATTATCGCTAGAACTGTAATAATTATACTTATTACTTATATTGTTCTCAATATAACATGCATTATTACCCATATTATGCAGTTATAATCGATAGAACTATAATAAATATACTTATTACTTTTATTATTATCAATATAACATGTACTATTAGCCATATTTTACTATTATTATCGATAGAACTATAATAATTATACTTATTACTCCCGATATTATCAATATAACATGCATTATTACCCATATAATGCAGTTATTATCGCTAGAACTGTAATAATTATACTTATTACTTACATTATAAGCAATATAACGTGCATTATAACCCATATAATGCAGTTATTATCGCTAGAACTGTAATAATTATACTTATTACTTATATTATTATCAATATAACATGCATTATTACCCATATTATGCAGTTATTATCGCTAGAACTATAATAAATATACGTATTACTTTTATTATCATCAATATAACATGCATTATTACCCATATTATGCAGTTATTATCGATAGAACTATAATAAATATACTTATTACTTTTATTTTTATCGATATAACATGCACTATTAGCCATATTTTACTATTATTATCGCTAGAACTATAATAATTATACTTATTACTCCCGATATTATAAATATAACATGCATTATTACCCATATAATGCAGTTCTTATCGCTAGAACTGTAATAATTATACTTATTACTTATATTATTATCAATATAACACGCATTATTACCCATATTATGCAGTTATTATCGCTAGAACTATAATAAATATACTTATTACTTTTATTATTATCAATATAACATGCACTATTAGCCATATTTTACTATTATTATCGCTAGAACTATAATAATTATACTTATTACTCCCAATATTATCAATATAACATGCATTATTACCCATATAATGCAGTTATTATCGCTAGAACTGTAATAATTATACTTATTATTTACATTATTAGCAATATAACGTGCATTATTACCCATATAATGCAGTTGTTATAGCTAGAAATATAATAAATATACTTGCTACTTTTATTATCATCAATATAACATGCATTATTACCCATATTATGCTGTTATTATCGATAGAACTATAATAAATATACTTATTACTTTTATTATTATCAGTATAACATGCACTATTAGCCATATTTTACTATTATTACGCTAGAACTATAATAATTATACTTATTACTCCCGATATTATCAATATAACATGCATTATTACCCATATTATGCAGTTATTATCGATAGAACTATAATAAATATACTTATTACTTTTATTATTATCAGTATAACATGCACTATTAGCCATATTTTACTATTATTACGCTAGAACTATAATAATTATACTTATTACTCCCGATATTATCAATATAACATGCATTATTACCCATATAATGCCGTTATTATCGCTAGAACTGTAATAATTATACTTATTACTTATATTATTCTCAATATAACATGCATTATTACCCATATTATGCAGTTATAATCGATAGAACTATAATAAATATACTTATTACTTTTATTATTATCAATATAACATGCACTATTAGCCATATTTTACTATTATTATCGCTAGAACTATAATAGTTATACTTATTACTCCCGATATTATAAATATAACATGCATTATTACCCATATAATGCAGTTCTTATCGCTAGAACTGTAATAATTATACTTATTACTTATATTATTATCAATATAACACGAATTATTACCCATATTATGCAGTTATTATCGCTAGAACTATAACAAATATACGTATTACTTTTATTATTATCAATATAACATGCACTATTGGCCATATTGTACTATTATTATCGCTAGAACTATAATAATTATACTTATTGCTCCCGATATTATCAATATAACATGCATGATTGCCCATATAATGCAGTTATTATCGCTAGAACTGTAATAATTATACTTATTACTTATATTATTAGCAATATAACGTGCATTATTACCCATATTATGCAGTTATTATCGCTAGAACTGTAATAATTATACTTATTACTTATATTATTATCAATATAACATGCATTATTACCCATATAATGGAGTTATTATCGCTAGAACTGTAATAATTATACTTGTTACTTATATTATTCTCAATATAACATGCATTATTACCCACATTATGCAGTTATAATCGCTAGAACTATAATAAATATACTTACTACTTTTATTATCATCAATATAACATGCATTATTACCCATATTATGCAGTTATTATCGATAGAACTATAATAAATATACTTATTACTTTTATTATTATCAATATAACATGCATTATTACCCATATTATGCAGTTGTTATCGATAGAACTATAATAAATATACTTATTACTTTTATTATTATCAATATAACATGCACTATTAGCCATATTTTACTATTATTATCGCTAGAACTATAATAATTATACTTATTACTCCCAATATTATCAATATAACATGCATTATTACCCATATAATGCAGTTATTATCGCTAGAACTGTAATAATTATACTTATTACTGACATTAGTAGCAATATAATGTGCATTATTACCCATATAATGCAGTTATTATCGCTAGAACTGTAATAATTATACTTATTACTTAAATTATTATAAATATAACATGCATTATTACCCATATTATGCAGTTATTATCGCTAGAACTATAATAAATATACGTATTACTTTTATTATCATCAATATAACATGCATTATTACCCATGTTATGCAGTTATTATCGATAGAACTATAATAAATATACTTATTACTTTTATTATTATCAATATAACATGCACTATTAGCCATATTGTACTGTTGGTATCGCTAGAACTATAATAATTATACTTATTGCACACGATATTATCGATATAACATGCATTATTACCCATATAATGCAGTTATTATCGCTAGAACTGTAATAATTATACTGATTACTTACATTATTATCAATATAACATGCATTATTACCCATATAATGCAGATATTATCGCTAGAACTGTAATAATTATACTTATTACTTATATTATTAGCAATATAACGTACATTATTACCCATATAATGGAGTTATTATCGCTAGAACTGTAATAATTATACTTATTACTTATATTATTCTCAATATAACATGCATTATTACCCATATTATGCAGTTATAATCGCTAGAACTATAATAAATATACTTACTACTTTTATTATCATCAATATAACATGCATTATTACCCATATTATGCAGTTATTATCGATAGAACTATAATAAATATACTTATTACTTTTATTATTATCAATATAACATACACTATTAGCCATATTTTACTATTATTATCGCTAGAACTATAATAATTATACTTATTACTCCCGATATTATCAATATAACACGCATTATTACCCATATAATGCAGTCATTATCGCTAGGACTGTAATAATTATACTTATTACTTATATTATCAGCAATATAACGTGCATTATTACCCATATAATGCAGTTCTTATCGCTAGAACTGTAATAATTATACTTATTACTTATATTATTATCAATATAACGTGCATTATTACCCATATTATGCAGTTATTATCGCTAGAACTATAATAAATATACGTATTACTTTTATTATCATCAATATAACATGCATTATTACCCATATTATGCAGTTATTATCGATAGAACTGTAATAATTATACTTATTACTTATATTATTAGCAATAGAACGTGCATTATTACCCATATTATGCAGGTATTATCGCTAGAACTGTAATAATTATACTTATTACTTATATTATTATCAATATAACACGCATTATTGCCCATATTATGCAGTTATTATCGCTAGAACTATAATAAATATACTTATTACTTTTATTATTATCAGTATAACATGCACTATTAGCCATATTTTACTATTATTATCGCTAGAACTATAATAATTATACTTATTACTCCCGATATTATCAATATAACATGCATTATTACCCATATAATGCAGTTATTATCGCTAGAACTGTAATAATTATACTTATTACTTATATTATTCTCAATATAACATGCATTATTACCCATATTATGCAGTTATAATCGATAGAACTATAATAAATATACTTATTACTTTTATTATTATCAATATAACATGCACTATTAGCCATATTTTACTATTATTATCGATAGAACTATAATAATTATACTTATTACTCCCGATATTATCAATATAACATGCATTATTACCCATATTATGCAGTTATTATCGCTAAAACTATAATAAATATACGTATTACTTTTATTATCATCAATATAACATGCATTATTACCCATATTATGCAGTTATTATCGATAGAACTATAATGAATATACTTATTACTTTTATTATTATCAATATAACATGCACTATTAGCCATATTTTACGATTATTATCGCTAGAACTATAATAATTATACTTATTACTCCCGATGTTATCAATATAACATGCATTATTACCCATATAATGCAGTGATTATCGCTAGAACTGTAATAATTATACTTATTACTTACATTATTAGCAATATAACGTGCATTATTACCCACATAATGCAGTTATTATCGCTAGAACTGTAATAATTACACTTATTACTTATATTATTATAAATATAACATGCATTATTACCTATATTATGCAGTTATTATCGCTAAAACTATAATAAATATACGTATTACTTTTATTATCATCAATATAACATGCATTATTACCCATATTATGCAGTTATTATCGATAGAACTGTAATAATTATACTTATTACTTATATTATTAGCAATAGAACGTGCATTATTACCCATATTATGCAGTTATTATCGCTAGAACTGTAATAATTATACTTATTACTTATATTATTATCAATATAACACGCATTATTACCCATATTATGCAGTTATTATCGCTAGAACTATAATAAATATACTTATTACTTTTATTATTATCAGTATAACATGCACTATTAGCCATATTTTACTATTATTATCGCTAGAACTATAATAATTATACTTATTACTCCCGATATTATCAATATAACATGCATTATTACCCATATAATGCAGTTATTATCGCTAGAACTGTAATAATTATACTTATTACTTATATTATTCTCAATATAACATGCATTATTACCCATATTATGCAGTTATAATCGATAGAACTATAATAAATATACTTATTACTTTTATTATTATCAATATAACATGCACTATTAGCCATATTTTACTATTATTATCGATAGAACTATAATAATTATACTTATTACTCCCGATATTATCAATATAACATGCATTATTACCCATATTATGCAGTTATTATCGCTAGAACTATAATAAATATACGTATTACTTTTATTATCATCAATATAACATGCATTATTACCCATATTATGCAGTTATTATCGATAGATCTGTAATAAATATACTTATTACTTTTATTATTATCAATATAACATGCACTATTAGCCATATTTTACTATTATTATCGCTAGAACTATAATAATTATACTTATTACTCCCAATATTATCAATATAACATGCATTATTACCCATATAATGCAGTTATTATCGCTAGAACTGTAATAATTATACTTATTATTTACATTATTAGCAATATAACGTGCATTATTACCCATATAATGCAGTTATTATCGCTAGAACTGTAATAATTATACTTATTACTTATATTATTATAAATATAACATGCATTATTACCCATATTATGCAGTTATTATCGACAGAAGTATAATAAATATACTTATTACTTTTATTATTATCAATATAACAGGCACTCTTAGCCATATTTTACTAGTATTATCGCTAGAACTGTAATAATTATACTTATTACTCCCGATGTTATCAATATAACATGCATTATTACCCATATTATGCAGTTCTTATCGCTAGAACTGTAATAATTATACTTATTACTTATATTATTATCAATATAACACGCATTATTACCCATATTATGCAGTTATTATCGCTAGAACTATTATAAATAAACTTATTACTTTTATTATTATCAATATAACATGCACTATTAGCCATATTTTACTATTATTATCGCTAGAACTATAATAATTATACTTATTTCTCCCAATATTATCAATATAACATGCATTATTACCCATATAATGCAGTTATTATCGCTAGAACTGTAATAATTATACTTATTATTTACATTATTAGCAATATAACGTGCATTATTACCCATATAATGCAGTTGTTATAGCTAGAAATATAATAAATATACTTACTACTTTTATTATCATCAATATAACATGCATTATTACCCATATTATGCAGTTATTATCGATAGAACTATAATAAATATACTTATTACTTTTATTATTATCAATATAACATGCACTATTAGCCATATTTTACTATTATTATCGATAGAACTATAATAATTATACTTATTACTCCCGATATTATCAATATAACATGCATTATTACCCATATTATGCAGTTATTATCGCTAGAACTATAATAAATATACGTATTACTTTTATTATCGTCAATATAACATGCATTATTACCCATATTATGCAGTTATTATCGATAGATCTGTAATAAATATACTTATTACTTTTATTATTATCAATATAACATGCACTATTAGCCATATTTTACTATTATTATCGCTAGAACTATAATAATTATACTTATTACTCCCAATATTATCAATATAACATGCATTATTACCCATATAATGCAGTTATTATCGCTAGAACTGTAATAATTATACTTATTATTTACATTATTAGCAACATAACGTGCATTATTACCCATATAATGCAGTTATTATCGCTAGAACTGTAATAATTATACTTATTACTTATATTATTATAAATATAACATGCATTATTACCCATATTATGCAGTTATTATCGACAGAAGTATAATAAATATACTTATTACTTTTATTATTATCAATATAACAGGCACTCTTAGCCATATTTTACTAGTATTATCGCTAGAACTGTAATAATTATACTTATTACTCCCGATGTTATCAATATAACATCCATTATTACCCATATCATGCAGTTATTATCGCTAGAACTATAATAATTATACTTATTACTCCCAATATTATCAGTATAACATGCATTATTACCCATATAATGCAGTTATTATCGCTAGAACTGTAATAATTATACTTATTACTTATATTATTCTCAATATAACATGCATTATTACCCATATTATGCAGTTATAATCGCTAGAAATATAATAAATATACTTACTACTTTTATTATCATCAATATAACATGCATTATTACCCATATTCTGCAGTTATTATCGATAGAACTATAATAAATATACTTATCACTTTTATTATTATCAGTATAACATGCACTATTAGCCATATTTTACTATTATTATCGCTAGAACTATAATAATTATACTTATTACTCCCGATATTATCAATATAACATGCATTATTACCCATATAATGCAGTTATTATCGCTAGAACTGTAATAATTATACTTATTACTTATATTATTCTCAATATAACATGCATTATTACCCATATTATGCAGTTATAATCGATAGAACTATAATAAATATACCTATTACTTTTATTATTATCAATATAACATGCACTATTAGCCATATTTTACTATTATTATCGATAGAACTATAATAATTATACTTATTACTCCCGATATTATCAATATAACATGCATTATTACCCATATAATGCAGTTATTATCGCTAGAACTGTAATAATTATACTTATTACTTACATTATTAGCAATATAACGTGCATTATAACCCATATAATGCAGTTATTATCGCTAGAACTGTAATAATTATACTTATTACTTATATTATTATCAATATAACATGCATTATTACCCATATTATGCAGTTATTATCGCTAGAACTATAATAAATATACGTATTACTTTTATTATCATTAATATAACATGCATTATTACCCATATTATGCAGTTATTATCGATAGAACTATAATAAATATACTTATTACTTTTATTTTTATCGATATAACATGCACTATTAGCCATATTTTACTATTATTATCGCTAGAACTATAATAATTATACTTATTACTCCCGATATTATGAATATAACATGCATTATTACCCATATAATGCAGTTCTTATCGCTAGAACTGTAATAATTATACTTATTACTTATATTATTATCAATATAACACGCATTATTACCCATATTATGCAGTTATTATCGCTAGAACTATAATAAATATACTTATTACTTTTATTATTATCAATATAACATGCACTATTAGCCATATTTTACTATTATTATCGCTAGAACTATAATAATTATACTTATTACTCCCAATATTATCAATATAACATGCATTATTACCCATATAATGCAGTTATTATCGCTAGAACTGTAATAATTATACTTATTATTTACATTATTAGCAATATAACGTGCATTATTACCCATATAATGCAGTTATTATCGCTAGAACTGTAATAATTATACTTATTACTTATATTATTATAAATATAACATGCATTATTACCCATATTATGCAGTTATTATCGACAGAAGTATAATAAATATACTTATTACTTTTATTATTATCAATATAACAGGCACTCTTAGCCATATTTTACTAGTATTATCGCTAGAACTGTAATAATTATACTTATTACTCCCGATGTTATCAATATAACATGCATTATTACCCATATTATGCAGTTCTTATCGCTAGAACTGTAATAATTATACTTATTACTTATATTATTATCAATATAACACGCATTATTACCCATATTATGCAGTTATTATCGCTAGAACTATTATAAATAAACTTATTACTTTTATTATTATCAATATAACATGCACTATTAGCCATATTTTACTATTATTATCGCTAGAACTATAATAATTATACTTATTTCTCCCAATATTATCAATATAACATGCATTATTACCCATATAATGCAGTTATTATCGCTAGAACTGTAATAATTATACTTATTATTTACATTATTAGCAATATAACGTGCATTATTACCCATATAATGCAGTTGTTATAGCTAGAAATATAATAAATATACTTACTACTTTTATTATCATCAATATAACATGCATTATTACCCATATTATGCAGTTATTATCGATAGAACTATAATAAATATACTTATTACTTTTATTATTATCAATATAACATGCACTATTAGCCATATTTTACTATTATTATCGATAGAACTATAATAATTATACTTATTACTCCCGATATTATCAATATAACATGCATTATTACCCATATTATGCAGTTATTATCGCTAGAACTATAATAAATATACGTATTACTTTTATTATCGTCAATATAACATGCATTATTACCCATATTATGCAGTTATTATCGATAGATCTGTAATAAATATACTTATTACTTTTATTATTATCAATATAACATGCACTATTAGCCATATTTTACTATTATTATCGCTAGAACTATAATAATTATACTTATTACTCCCAATATTATCAATATAACATGCATTATTACCCATATAATGCAGTTATTATCGCTAGAACTGTAATAATTATACTTATTATTTACATTATTAGCAACATAACGTGCATTATTACCCATATAATGCAGTTATTATCGCTAGAACTGTAATAATTATACTTATTACTTATATTATTATAAATATAACATGCATTATTACCCATATTATGCAGTTATTATCGACAGAAGTATAATAAATATACTTATTACTTTTATTATTATCAATATAACAGGCACTCTTAGCCATATTTTACTAGTATTATCGCTAGAACTGTAATAATTATACTTATTACTCCCGATGTTATCAATATAACATCCATTATTACCCATATCATGCAGTTATTATCGCTAGAACTATAATAATTATACTTATTACTCCCAATATTATCAGTATAACATGCATTATTACCCATATAATGCAGTTATTATCGCTAGAACTGTAATAATTATACTTATTACTTATATTATTCTCAATATAACATGCATTATTACCCATATTATGCAGTTATAATCGCTAGAAATATAATAAATATACTTACTACTTTTATTATCATCAATATAACATGCATTATTACCCATATTCTGCAGTTATTATCGATAGAACTATAATAAATATACTTATCATTTTTATTATTATCAGTATAACATGCACTATTAGCCATATTTTACTATTATTATCGCTAGAACTATAATAATTATACTTATTACTCCCGATATTATCAATATAACATGCATTATTACCCATATAATGCAGTTATTATCGCTAGAACTGTAATAATTATACTTATTACTTATATTATTCTCAATATAACATGCATTATTACCCATATTATGCAGTTATAATCGATAGAACTATAATAAATATACCTATTACTTTTATTATTATCAATATAACATGCACTATTAGCCATATTTTACTATTATTATCGATAGAACTATAATAATTATACTTATTACTCCCGATATTATCAATATAACATGCATTATTACCCATATAATGCAGTTATTATCGCTAGAACTGTAATAATTATACTTATTACTTACATTATTAGCAATATAACGTGCATTATAACCCATATAATGCAGTTATTATCGCTAGAACTGTAATAATTATACTTATTACTTATATTATTATCAATATAACATGCATTATTACCCATATTATGCAGTTATTATCGCTAGAACTATAATAAATATACGTATTACTTTTATTATCATTAATATAACATGCATTATTACCCATATTATGCAGTTATTATCGATAGAACTATAATAAATATACTTATTACTTTTATTTTTATCGATATAACATGCACTATTAGCCATATTTTACTATTATTATCGCTAGAACTATAATAATTATACTTATTACTCCCGATATTATGAATATAACATGCATTATTACCCATATAATGCAGTTCTTATCGCTAGAACTGTAATAATTATACTTATTACTTATATTATTATCAATATAACACGCATTATTACCCATATTATGCAGTTATTATCGCTAGAACTATAATAAATATACTTATTACTTTTATTATTATCAATATAACATGCACTATTAGCCATATTTTACTATTATTATCGCTAGAACTATAATAATTATACTTATTACTCCCAATATTATCAATATAACATGCATTATTACCCATATAATGCAGTTATTATCGCTAGAACTGTAATAATTATACTTATTATTTACATTATTAGCAATATAACGTGCATTATTACCCATATAATGCAGTTGTTATAGCTAGAAATATAATAAATATACTTGCTACTTTTATTATCATCAATATAACAAGCATTATTACCCATATTATGCAGTTATTATCGATAGAACTATAATAAATATACTAATTACTTTTATTATTATCAGTATAACATGCACTATTAGCCATATTTTACTATTATTACGCTAGAACTATAATAATTATACTTATTACTCCCGATATTATCAATATAACATGCATTATTACCCATATAATGCCGTTATTATCGCTAGAACTGTAATAATTATACTTATTACTTATATTATTCTCAATATAACATGCATTATTACCCATATTATGCAGTTATAATCGATAGAACTATAATAAATATACTTATTACTTTTATTATTATCAATATAACATGCACTATTGGCCATATTGTACTATTATTATCGCTAGAACTATAATAATTATACTTATTGCTCCCGATATTATCAATATAACATGCATGATTGCCCATATAATGCAGTTATTATCGCTAGAACTGTAATAATTATACTTATTACTTATATTATTAGCAATATAACGTGCATTATTACCCATATAATGCAGTTATTATCGCTAGAACTGTAATAGTTATACTTATTACTTATATTATTATAAATATAACATGCATTATTACACATATTATGCAGTTATTATCGCTAGAACTATAATAAATATACGTATTACTTTTATTATCATCAATATAACATGCATTATTACCCATATTATGCAGTTATTATCGATAGAACTACAATAAATATACTTATTACTTTTATTATTATCAATATAACTTGCACTATTAGCCATATTGTACTGTTGATATCGCTAGAACTATAATAATTATACTTATTGCACACGATATTATCGATATAACATGCATTATTACCCATATAATGCAGTTATTATCGCTAGAACTGTAATAATTATACTTATTACTTATATTATTAGCAATATAACGTGCATTATTACCCATATTATGTAGTTATTATCGCTAGAACTGTAATAATTATACTTATTACTAATATTATTATCAATATAACATGCATTATTACCCATATAATGGAGTTATTGTCGCTAGAACTGTAATAATTATACTTATTACTTTTATTATTATCAATATAACAGGCACTCTTAGCCATATTTTACTAGTATTATCGCTAGAACTGTAATAGTTATACTTATTACTCCCGATATTATCAATATAACATCCATTATTACCCATATCATGCAGTCATTATCGCTAGAACTATAATAATTATTCTTATTACTCCCAATATTATCAATATAACATGCATTATTACCCATATAATGCAGTTATTATCGCTAGAACTGTAATAATTATACTTATTACTTATATTATTAGCAATATAACGTGCATTATTACCCATATTATGCAGTTATAATCGCTAGAAATATAATAAATATACTTACTACTTTTATTATCATCAATATAACATGCATTATTACCCATATTATGCAGTTATTATCGATAGAACTATAATAAATATACTTATTACTTTTATTATTATCAGTATAACATGCACTATTAGCCATATTTTACTATTATTATCGCTAGAACTATAATAATTATACTTATTACTCCCGATATTATCAATATAACATGCATTATTACCCATATAATGCAGTTATTATCGCTAGAACTGTAATAATTATACTTATTACTTACATTATTAGCAATATAACGTGCATTATTACCCATATAATGGAGTTATTATCGCTAGAACTGTAATAATTATACTTATTACTTATATTATTCTCAATATAACATGCATTATTACCCATATTATGCAGTTATAATCGCTAGAACTATAATAAATATACTTACTACTTTTATTATTATCAATATAACATGCATTATTACCCATATTATGCAGTTATTATCGACAGAACTATAATAAATATACTTATTACTCCCAATATTATCAATATAACATGCATTATTACCCACATAATGCAGTTATTATCGATAGAACTGTAATAATTATACTTATTACTTATATTATTAGCAATATAACGTGCATTATTACCCATATTATGCAGTTATTATCGATAGAACTATAATAAATATACTGATTACTTTTATTATTATCAATATAACATGCACTATTAGCCATATTTTACTATTATTATCGCTAGAACTATAATAATTATACTTATTGCTTATATTATTCTCAATATAACATGCATTATTACCCATATTATGCAGTTATAATCGCTAGAACTATAATAAATATACTTACTACTTTTATTATTATCAATATAACATGCATTATTACCCATATTATGCAGTTATTATCGATAGAACTATAATAAATATACTTATTACTTTTATTATTATCAATATAACATGCACTATTAGCCATATTTTACTATTATTATCGCTAGAACTATAATAATTATACTTACTACTCCCAATATTATCAATATGACATGCATTATTACCCATATAATGCAGTTATTATCGCTAGAACTGTAATAATTATACTTATTACTTACATTATTAGCAATATAACGTGCATTATTACCCATATAATGCAGTTATTATCGCTAGAACTGTAATAATTATACTTATTACTTATATTATTATAAATATAACATGCATTATTACCCATATTATGCAGTTATTATCGCTAGAACTATAATAAATATACGTATTACTTTTATTATCATCAATATAACATGCATTATTACCCATATTATGCAGTTATTATCGATACAACTATAATAAATATACTTATTACTTTTATTATTATCAATATAACATGCACTATTAGCCATATTGTACTGTTGATATCGCTAGAACTATAATAATTATACTTATTGCACACGATATTATCGATATAACATGCATTATTCCCACATAATGCAGTTATTATCGATAGAACTGTAATAATTATACTTATTACTTATATTATTAGCAATATAACGTGCATTATTACCCATATTATGCAGTTATTATCGCTAGAACTGTAATAATTATACTTATTACTTACATTATTATCAATATAACATGCATTATTACCCATATAATGGAGTTATTATCGCTAGAACAGTAATAATTATACTTATTACTTATATTATTATCAATATAACATGCATTATTACCCATATAATGCAGTTATTATCGACAGAAGTATAATAAATATACTTATCACTTTTATTATTATCAGTATAACATGCACTATTAGCCATATTTTACTATTATTATCGCTAGAACTATAATAATTATACTTATTACTCCCGATATTATCAATATAACATGCATTATTACCCATATAATGCAGTTATTATCGCTAGAACTGTAATAATTATACTTATTACTTATATTATTCTCAATATAACATGCATTATTACCCATATTATGCAGTTATAATCGATAGAACTATAATAAATATACCTATTACTTTTATTATTATCAATATAACATGCACTATTAGCCATATTTTACTATTATTATCGATAGAACTATAATAATTATACTTATTACTCCCGATATTATCAATATAACATGCATTATTACCCATATAATGCAGTTATTATCGCTAGAACTGTAATAATTATACTTATTACTTACATTATTAGCAATATAACGTGCATTATAACCCATATAATGCAGTTATTATCGCTAGAACTGTAATAATTATACTTATTACTTATATTATTATCAATATAACATGCATTATTACCCATATTATGCAGTTATTATCGCTAGAACTATAATAAATATACGTATTACTTTTATTATCATTAATATAACATGCATTATTACCCATATTATGCAGTTATTATCGATAGAACTATAATAAATATACTTATTACTTTTATTTTTATCGATATAACATGCACTATTAGCCATATTTTACTATTATTATTGCTAGAACTATAATAATTATACTTATTGCTCCCGATATTATGAATATAACATGCATTATTACCCATATAATGCAGTTCTTATCGCTAGAACTGTAATAATTATACTTATTACTTATATTATTATCAATATAACACGCATTATTACCCATATTATGCAGTTATTATCGCTAGAACTATAATAAATATACTTATTACTTTTATTATTATCAATATAACATGCACTATTAGCCATATTTTACTATTATTATCGCTAGAACTATAATAATTATACTTATTACTCCCAATATTATCAATATAACATGCATTATTACCCATATAATGCAGTTATTATCGCTAGAACTGTAATAATTATACTTATTATTTACATTATTAGCAATATAACGTGCATTATTACCCATATAATGCAGTTGTTATAGCTAGAAATATAATAAATATACTTGCTACTTTTATTATCATCAATATAACAAGCATTATTACCCATATTATGCTGTTATTATCGATAGAACTATAATAAATATACTTATTACTTTTATTATTATCAGTATAACATGCACTATTAGCCATATTTTACTATTATTACGCTAGAACTATAATAATTATACTTATTACTCCCGATATTATCAATATAACATGCATTATTACCCATATAATGCCGTTATTATCGCTAGAACTGTAATAATTATACTTATTACTTATATTATTCTCAATATAACATGCATTATTACCCATATTATGCAGTTATAATCGATAGAACTATAATAAATATACTTATTACTTTTATTATTATCAATATAACATGCACTATTAGCCATATTTTACTATTATAATCGCTAGAACTATAATAATTATACTTATTACTCCCGATATTATAAATATAACATGCATTATTACCCATATAATGCAGTTCTTATCGCTAGAACTGTAATAATTATACTTATTACTTATATTATTATCAATATAACACGCATTATTACCCATATTATGCAGTTATTATCGATAGAACTATAATAAATATACTTATTACTTTTATTATTATCAATATAACATGCACTATTAGCCATATTGTACTGTTGATATCGCTAGAACTATAATAATTATACTTATTGCACACGATATTATCGATATAACATGCATTATTACCCATATAATGCAGTTATTATCGCTAGAACTGTAATAATTATACTTATTATTTACATTATTAGCAATATAACGTGCATTATTACCCATATAATGCAGTTGTTATAGCTAGAAATATAATAAATATACTTACTACTTTTATTATCATCAATATAACATGCATTATTACCCATATTATGCAGTTATTATCGATAGAACTATAATAAATATACTAATTACTTTTATTATTATCAGTATAACATGCACTATTAGCCATATTTTACTATTATTACGCTAGAACTATAATAATTATACTTATTACTCCCGATATTATCAATATAACATGCATTATTACCCATATAATGCCGTTATTATCGCTAGAACTGTAATAATTATACTTATTACTTATATTATTCTCAATATAACATGCATTATTACCCATATTATGCAGTTATAATCGATAGAACTATAATAAATATACTTATTACTTTTATTATTATCAATATAACATGCACTATTAGCCATATTTTACTATTATTATCGCTAGAACTATAATAATTATACTTATTACTCCCGATATTATAAATATAACATGCATTATTACCCATATAATGCAGTTCTTATCGCTAGAACTGTAATAATTATACTTATTACTTATATTATTATCAATATAACACGAATTATTACCCATATTATGCAGTTATTATCGCTAGAACTATAATAAATATACGTATTACTTTTATTATTATCAATATAACATGCACTATTGGCCATATTGTACTATTATTATCGCTAGAACTATAATAATTATACTTATTGCTCCCGATATTATCAATATAACATGCATGATTGCCCATATAATGCAGTTATTATCGCTAGAACTGTAATAATTATACTTATTACTTATATTATTAGCAATATAACGTGCATTATTACCCATATAATGCAGTTATTATCGCTAGAACTGTAATAGTTATACTTATTACTTATATTATTATAAATATAACATGCATTATTACACATATTATGCAGTTATAATCGCTAGAAATATAATAAATATACTTACTACTTTTATTATCATCAATATAACATGCATTATTACCCATATTATGCAGTTATTATCGATAGAACTATAATAAATATACTTATTACTTTTATTATTATCAGTATAACATGCACTATTAGCCATATTTTACTATTATTATCGCTAGAACTATAATAATTATACTTATTACTCCCGATATTATCAATATAACATGCATTATTACCCATATAATGCAGTTATTATCGCTAGAACTGTAATAATTATACTTATTACTTACATTATTAGCAATATAACGTGCATTATTACCCATATAATGGAGTTATTATCGCTAGAACTGTAATAATTATACTTATTACTTATATTATTCTCAATATAACATGCATTATTACCCATATTATGCAGTTATAATCGCTAGAACTATAATAAATATACTTACTACTTTTATTATTATCAATATAACATGCATTATTACCCATATTATGCAGTTATTATCGACAGAACTATAATAAATATACTTATTACTCCCAATATTATCAATATAACATGCATTATTACCCACATAATGCAGTTATTATCGATAGAACTGTAATAATTATACTTATTACTTATATTATTAGCAATATAACGTGCATTATTACCCATATTATGCAGTTATTATCGATAGAACTATAATAAATATACTGATTACTTTTATTATTATCAATATAACATGCACTATTAGCCATATTTTACTATTATTATCGCTAGAACTATAATAATTATACTTATTGCTTATATTATTCTCAATATAACATGCATTATTACCCATATTATGCAGTTATAATCGCTAGAACTATAATAAATATACTTACTACTTTTATTATTATCAATATAACATGCATTATTACCCATATTATGCAGTTATTATCGATAGAACTATAATAAATATACTTATTACTTTTATTATTATCAATATAACATGCACTATTAGCCATATTTTACTATTATTATCGCTAGAACTATAATAATTATACTTACTACTCCCAATATTATCAATATGACATGCATTATTACCCATATAATGCAGTTATTATCGCTAGAACTGTAATAATTATACTTATTACTTACATTGTTAGCAATATAACGTGCATTATTACCCATATAATGCAGTTATTATCGCTAGAACTGTAATAATTATACTTATTACTTATATTATTATAAATATAACATGCATTATTACCCATATTATGCAGTTATTATCGCTAGAACTATAATAAATATACGTATTACTTTTATTATCATCAATATAACATGCATTATTACCCATATTATGCAGTTATTATCGATACAACTATAATAAATATACTTATTACTTTTATTATTATCAATATAACATGCACTATTAGCCATATTGTACTGTTGATATCGCTAGAACTATAATAATTATACTTATTGCACACGATATTATCGATATAACATGCATTATTCCCACATAATGCAGTTATTATCGATAGAACTGTAATAATTATACTTATTACTTATATTATTAGCAATATAACGTGCATTATTACCCATATTATGCAGTTATTATCGCTAGAACTGTAATAATTATACTTATTACTTACATTATTATCAATATAACATGCATTATTACCCATATAATGGAGTTATTATCGCTAGAACAGTAATAATTATACTTATTACTTATATTATTATCAATATAACATGCATTATTACCCATATAATGCAGTTATTATCGACAGAAGCATAATAAATATACTTATTACTTTTATTATTATCAATATAACAGGCACTCTTAGCCATATTTTGCTAGTATTATCGCTAGAACTGTAATAATTATACTTATTACTCCCGATATTATCAATATAACATCCATTATTACCCATATAATGCAGTTATTATCGCTAGAACTATAATAATTATACTTATTACTCCCAATATTATCAATATAACATGCATTATTACCCATATAATGCAGTTATTATCGCTAGAACTGTAATAATTATACTTATTACTTATATTATTCTCAATATAACATGCATTATTACCCATATTATGCAGTTATAATCGCTAAAACTATAATAAATATACTTACTACTTTTATTATCATCAATATAACATGCATTATTACCCATATAATGAAGTTATTATCGCTAGAACTGTAATAATTATACTTATTACTTATATTATTAGCAATATAACGTGCATTATTAGCCATATTATGCAGTTATTATCGCTGGAACTGTAATAGTTATACTTATTGCTTATATTATTGTCAATATAACATGCATTATTACCCATATAATGGAGTTATTATCGCTAGAACTGTAATAATTATACTTATTACTTATATTATTTTCAATATAACATGCATTATTACCCATATTATGCAGTTATAATCGCTAGAACTATAATAAATATACTTACTACTTTTATTATTATCAATATAACATGCATTATTACCCATATTATGCAGTTATTATCGATAGAACTATAATAAATATACTTATTACTTTTATTATTATCAATATAACATGCACTATTAGCCATATTTTACTATTATTATCGATAGAACTATAATAATTATACTTATTACTCCCGATATTATCAATATAACATGCATTATTACCCATATAATGCAGTTATTATCGCTAGAAATATAATAAATATAGGTATTACTTTTATTATTATCAATATAACATGCACTATTGGCCATATTGTACTATTATTATCGCTAGAACTATAATAATTATACTTATTACTCCCGATATTATCAATATAACATGCATGATTGCCCATATAATGCAGTTATTATCGCCAGAACTGTAATAATTATACTTATTACTTATATTATTAGCAATATAACGTGCATTATTACCCATATAATGGAGTTATTATCGCTAGAACTGTAATAATTATACTTATTACTTATATCATTATCAATATAACATGCATTATTACCCATATTATGCAGTTATTATCGCTAGAACTATAATAAATATATGTATTACTTTTATTATCATCAATATAACATGCATTATTACCCATATTATGCAGTTATTATCGATAGAACTATAATAAATATACTTATTACTTTTAGTATTATCAATATAACATGCACTATTAGCCATATTTTACTATTATTATCGCTAGAACTATAATAATTATACTTATTACTCCCAATGTTATCAATATAACATGCATTATTACCCATATAATGCAGTTATTATCGCTAGAACTGTAATAATTATGCTTATTACTTACATTATTAGCAATATAACGTGCATTATTACCCATATAATGGAGTTATTATCGCTAGAACTGTAATAATTATACTTATTACTTATATCATTATCAATATAACATGCATTATTACCCATATTATGCAGTTATTATCGCTAGAACTATAATAAATATATGTATTACTTTTATTATCATCAATATAACATGCATTATTACCCATATTATGCAGTTATTATCGATAGAACTATAATAAATATACTTATTACTTTTAGTATTATCAATATAACATGCACTATTAGCCATATTTTACTATTATTATCGCTAGAACTATAATAATTATACTTATTACTCCCAATATTATCAATATAACATGCATTATTACCCATATAATGCAGTTATTATCGCTAGAACTGTAATAATTATGCTTATTACTTACATTATTAGCAATATAACGTGCATTATTACCCATATAATGCAGTTATTATCGCTAGAACTGTAATAATTATACTTATTACTTATATTATTATAAATATAACATGCATTATTACCCATATTATGCAGTTATTATCGCTAGAACTATAATAAATATACGTATTAATTTTATTATCATCAATATAACATGCATTATTACCCATATTATGCAGTTATTATCGATAGAACTATAATAAATATACTTATTACTTATATTATTCTCAATATAACATGCATTATTACACATATTATACAGTTATAATCGCTAGAACTATAATAAATATACATACTACTTTTATTATCATCAATATAACATGCATTATTACCCATATTATGCAGTTATTATCGATAGAACTATAATAAATATACTTATTACTTTTATTATTATCAATAAAACATGCACTATTAGCCATATTTTACTATTATTATCGCTAGAACTATAATAATTATACTTCTTACTCCCGATATTATCAATATAACATGCATTATTACCCATATAATGGAGTTATTATCGCTAGAACTGTAATAATTATACTTATTACTTATATTATTAGCAATATAACGTGCATTATTAGCCATATTATGCAGTTATTATCGCTGGAACTGTAATAATTATACTTATTGCTTATATTATTGTCGATATAACATGCATTATTACCCATATAATGGAGTTATTATCGCTAGAACTGTAATAATTATACTTATTACTTATATTATTCTCAATATAACATGCATTATTACCCATATTATGCAGTTATAATCGCTAGAACTATAATAAATATACTTACTACTTTTATTATTATCAATATAACACGCATTATTACCCATATTATGCAGTTATTATCGCTAGAACTATAATAAATATACGTATTACTTTTATTATCATCAATATAACATGCATTATTACCCATATTATGCAGTTATTATCGATACAACTATAATAAATATACTTATTACTTTTATTATTATCAATATAACATGCACTATTAGCCATATTGTACTGTTGATATCGCTAGAACTATAATAATTATACTTATTGCACACGATATTATCGATATAACATGCATTATTACCCACATAATGCAGTTATTATCGATAGAACTGTAATAATTATACTTATTACTTATATTATTAGCAATATAACGTGCATTATTACCCATATTATGCAGTTATTATCGCTAGAACTGTAATAATTATACTTATTACTTACATTATTATCAATATAACATGCATTATTACCCATATAATGGAGTTATTATCGCTAGAACAGTAATAATTATACTTATTACTTATATTATTATCAATATAACATGCATTATTACCCATATAATGCAGTTATTATCGCTAGAACTATAATAATTATACTTATTACTCCCAATATTATCAATATAACATGCATTATTACCCATATAATGCAGTTATTATCGCTAGAACTGTAATAATTATACTTATTACTTACATTATTAGCAATATAACGTGCATTATTACCCATATAATGCAGTTATTATCGCTAGAACTGTAATAATTATACTTATTACTTATATTATTATAAATATAACATGCATTATTACCCATATTATGCAGTTATTATCGCTAGAACTATAATAAATATACGTATTACTTTTATTATCATCAATATAACATGCATTATTACCCATATTATGCAGTTATTATCGATACAACTATAATAAATATACTTATTACTTTTATTATTATCAATATAACATGCACTATTAGCCATATTGTACTGTTGATATCGCTAGAACTATAATAATTATACTTATTGCACACGATATTATCGATATAACATGCATTATTCCCACATAATGCAGTTATTATCGATAGAACTGTAATAATTATACTTATTACTTATATTATTAGCAATATAACGTGCATTATTACCCATATTATGCAGTTATTATCGCTAGAACTGTAATAATTATACTTATTACTTACATTATTATCAATATAACATGCATTATTACCCATATAATGGAGTTATTATCGCTAGAACAGTAATAATTATACTTATTACTTATATTATTATCAATATAACATGCATTATTACCCATATAATGCAGTTATTATCGACAGAAGTATAATAAATATACTTATTACTTTTATTATTATCAATATAACAGGCACTCTTAGCCATATTTTGCTAGTATTATCGCTAGAACTGTAATAATTATACTTATTACTCCCGATATTATCAATATAACATCCATTATTACCCATATAATGCAGTTATTATCGCTAGAACTATAATAATTATACTTATTACTCCCAATATTATCAATATAACATGCATTATTACCCATATAATGCAGTTATTATCGCTAGAACTGTAATAATTATACTTATTACTTATATTATTCTCAATATAACATGCATTATTACCCATATTATGCAGTTATAATCGCTAAAACTATAATAAATATACTTACTACTTTTATTATCATCAATATAACATGCATTATTACCCATATAATGAAGTTATTATCGCTAGAACTGTAATAATTATACTTATTACTTATATTATTAGCAATATAACCTGCATTATTAGCCATATTATGCAGTTATTATCGCTGGAACTGTAATAGTTATACTTATTGCTTATATTATTGTCAATATAACATGCATTATTACCCATATAATGGAGTTATTATCGCTAGAACTGTAATAATTATACTTATTACTTATATTATTTTCAATATAACATGCATTATTACCCATATTATGCAGTTATAATCGCTAGAACTATAATAAATATACTTACTACTTTTATTATTATCAATATAACATGCATTATTACCCATATTATGCAGTTATTATCGATAGAACTATAATAAATATACTTATTACTTTTATTATTATCAATATAACATGCACTATTAGCCATATTTTACTATTATTATCGATAGAACTATAATAATTATACTTATTACTCCCGATATTATCAATATAACATGCATTATTACCCATATAATGCAGTTATTATCGCTAGAAATATAATAAATATAGGTATTACTTTTATTATTATCAATATAACATGCACTATTGGCCATATTGTACTATTATTATCGCTAGAACTATAATAATTATACTTATTACTCCCGATATTATCAATATAACATGCATGATTGCCCATATAATGCAGTTATTATCGCCAGAACTGTAATAATTATACTTATTACTTATATTATTAGCAATATAACGTGCATTATTACCCATATAATGGAGTTATTATCGCTAGAACTGTAATAATTATACTTATTACTTATATCATTATCAATATAACATGCATTATTACCCATATTATGCAGTTATTATCGCTAGAACTATAATAAATATATGTATTACTTTTATTATCATCAATATAACATGCATTATTACCCATATTATGCAGTTATTATCGATAGAACTATAATAAATATACTTATTACTTTTAGTATTATCAATATAACATGCACTATTAGCCATATTTTACTATTATTATCGCTAGAACTATAATAATTATACTTATTACTCCCAATATTATCAATATAACATGCATTATTACCCATATAATGCAGTTATTATCGCTAGAACTGTAATAATTATGCTTATTACTTACATTATTAGCAATATAACGTGCATTATTACCCATATAATGCAGTTATTATCGCTAGAACTGTAATAATTATACTTATTACTTATATTATTATAAATATAACATGCATTATTACCCATATTATGCAGTTATTATCGCTAGAACTATAATAAATATACGTATTAATTTTATTATCATCAATATAACATGCATTATTACCCATATTATGCAGTTATTATCGATAGAACTATAATAAATATACTTATTACTTATATTATTCTCAATATAACATGCATTATTACACATATTATACAGTTATAATCGCTAGAACTATAATAAATATACATACTACTTTTATTATCATCAATATAACATGCATTATTACCCATATTATGCAGTTATTATCGATAGAACTATAATAAATATACTTATTACTTTTATTATTATCAATAAAACATGCACTATTAGCCATATTTTACTATTATTATCGCTAGAACTATAATAATTATACTTCTTACTCCCGATATTATCAATATAACATGCATTATTACCCATATAATGGAGTTATTATCGCTAGAACTGTAATAATTATACTTATTACTTATATTATTAGCAATATAACGTGCATTATTAGCCATATTATGCAGTTATTATCGCTGGAACTGTAATAATTATACTTATTGCTTATATTATTGTCAATATAACATGCATTATTACCCATATAATGGAGTTATTATCGCTAGAACTGTAATAATTATACTTATTACTTATATTATTCTCAATATAACATGCATTATTACCCATATTATGCAGTTATAATGGCTAGAACTATAATAAATATACTTACTACTTTTATTATTATCAATATAACACGCATTATTACCCATATTATGCAGTTATTATCGCTAGAACTATAATAAATATAGGTATTACTTTTATTATCATCAATATAACATGCATTATTACCCATATTATGCAGTTATTATCGATACAACTATAATAAATATACTTATTACTTTTATTATTATCAATATAACATGCACTATTAGCCATATTGTACTGTTGATATCGCTAGAACTATAATAATTATACTTATTGCACACGATATTATCGATATAACATGCATTATTACCCACATAATGCAGTTATTATCGATAGAACTGTAATAATTATACTTATTACTTATATTATTAGCAATATAACGTGCATTATTACCCATATTATGCAGTTATTATCGCTAGAACTGTAATAATTATACTTATTACTTACATTATTATCAATATAACATGCATTATTACCCATATAATGGAGTTATTATCGCTAGAACAGTAATAATTATACTTATTACTTATATTATTATCAATATAACATGCATTATTACCCATATAATGCAGTTATTATCGACAGAAGTATAATAAATATACTTATTACTTTTATTATTATCAATATAACAGGCACTCTTAGCCATATTTTGCTAGTATTATCGCTAGAACTGTAATAATTATACTTATTACTCCCGATATTATCAATATAACATCCATTATTACCCATATAATGCAGTTATTATCGCTAGAACTATAATAATTATACTTATTACTCCCAATATTATCAATATAACATGCATTATTACCCATATAATGCAGTTATTATCGCTAGAACTGTAATAATTATACTTATTACTTATATTATTCTCAATATAACATGCATTATTACCCATATTATGCAGTTATAATCGCTAAAACTATAATAAATATACTTACTACTTTTATTATCATCAATATAACATGCATTATTACCCATATAATGGAGTTATTATCGCTAGAACTGTAATAATTATACTTATTACTTATATTATTAGCAATATAACGTGCATTATTAGCCATATTATGCAGTTATTATCGCTGGAACTGTAATAGTTATACTTATTGCTTATATTATTGTCAATATAACATGCATTATTACCCATATAATGGAGTTATTATCGCTAGAACTGTAATAATTATACTTATTACTTATATTATTTTCAATATAACATGCATTATTACCCATATTATGCAGTTATAATCGCTAGAACTATAATAAATATACTTACTACTTTTATTATTATCAATATAACATGCATTATTACCCATATTATGCTGTTATTATCGATAGAACTATAATAAATATACTTATTACTTTTATTATTATCAATATAACATGCACTATTAGCCATATTTTACTATTATTATCGATAGAACTATAATAATTATACTTATTACTCCCGATATTATCAATATAACATGCATTATTACCCATATAATGCAGTTATTATCGCTAGAAGTATAATAAATATAGGTATTACTTTTATTATTATCAATATAACATGCACTATTGGCCATATTGTACTATTATTATCGCTAGAACTATAATAATTATACTTATTGCTCCCGATATTATCAACATAACATGCATGATTGCCCATATAATGCAGTTATTATCGCCAGAACTGTAATAATTATACTTATTACTTATATTATTAGCAATATAACGTGCATTATTACCCATATAATGGAGTTATTATCGCTAGAACTGTAATAATTATACTTATTACTTATATCATTATCAATATAACATGCATTATTACCCATATTATGCAGTTATTATCGCTAGAACTATAATAAATATATGTATTACTTTTATTATCATCAATATAACATGCATTATTACCCATATTATGCAGTTATTATCGATAGAACTATAATAAATATACTTATTACTTTTAGTATTATCAATATAACATGCACTATTAGCCATATTTTACTATTATTATCGCTAGAACTATAATAATTATACTTATTACTCCCAATATTATCAATATAACATGCATTATTACCCATATAATGCAGTTATTATCGCTAGAACTGTAATAATTATGCTTATTACTTACATTATTAGCAATATAACGTGCATTATTACCCATATAATGCAGTTATTATCGCTAGAACTGTAATAATTATACTTATTACTTATATTATTATAAATATAACATGCATTATTACCCATATTATGCAGTTATTATCGCTAGAACTATAATAAATATACGTATTAATTTTATTATCATCAATATAACATGCATTATTACCCATATTATGCAGTTATTATCGATAGAACTATAATAAATATACTTATTACTTATATTATTCTCAATATAACATGCATTATTACACATATTATACAGTTATAATCGCTAGAACTATAATAAATATACATACTACTTTTATTATCATCAATATAACATGCATTATTACCCATATTATGCAGTTATTATCGATAGAACTATAATAAATATACTTATTACTTTTATTATTATCAATAAAACATGCACTATTAGCCATATTTTACTATTATTATCGCTAGAACTATAATAATTATACTTCTTACTCCCGATATTATCAATATAACATGCATTATTACCCATATAATGGAGTTATTATCGCTAGAACTGTAATAATTATACTTATTACTTATATTATTAGCAATATAACGTGCATTATTAGCCATATTATGCAGTTATTATCGCTGGAACTGTAATAATTATACTTATTGCTTATATTATTGTCAATATAACATGCATTATTACCCATATAATGGAGTTATTATCGCTAGAACTGTAATAATTATACTTATTACTTATATTATTCTCAATATAACATGCATTATTACCCATATTATGCAGTTATAATGGCTAGAACTATAATAAATATACTTACTACTTTTATTATTATCAATATAACACGCATTATTACCCATATTATGCAGTTATTATCGCTAGAACTATAATAAATATAGGTATTACTTTTATTATCATCAATATAACATGCATTATTACCCATATTATGCAGTTATTATCGATACAACTATAATAAATATACTTATTACTTTTATTATTATCAATATAACATGCACTATTAGCCATATTGTACTGTTGATATCGCTAGAACTATAATAATTATACTTATTGCACACGATATTATCGATATAACATGCATTATTACCCACATAATGCAGTTATTATCGATAGAACTGTAATAATTATACTTATTACTTATATTATTAGCAATATAACGTGCATTATTACCCATATTATGCAGTTATTATCGCTAGAACTGTAATAATTATACTTATTACTTACATTATTATCAATATAACATGCATTATTACCCATATAATGGAGTTATTATCGCTAGAACAGTAATAATTATACTTATTACTTATATTATTATCAATATAACATGCATTATTACCCATATAATGCAGTTATTATCGACAGAAGTATAATAAATATACTTATTACTTTTATTATTATCAATATAACAGGCACTCTTAGCCATATTTTGCTAGTATTATCGCTAGAACTGTAATAATTATACTTATTACTCCCGATATTATCAATATAACATCCATTATTACCCATATAATGCAGTTATTATCGCTAGAACTATAATAATTATACTTATTACTCCCAATATTATCAATATAACATGCATTATTACCCATATTATGCAGTTATTATCGATACAACTATAATAAATATACTTATTACTTTTATTATTATCAATATAACATGCACTATTAGCCATATTGTACTGTTGATATCGCTAGAACTATAATAATTATACTTATTGCACACGATATTATCGATATAACATGCATTATTACCCACATAATGCAGTTATTATCGATAGAACTGTAATAATTATACTTATTACTTATATTATTAGCAATATAACGTGCATTATTACCCATATTATGCAGTTATTATCGCTAGAACTGTAATAATTATACTTATTACTTACATTATTATCAATATAACATGCATTATTACCCATATAATGGAGTTATTATCGCTAGAACAGTAATAATTATACTTATTACTTATATTATTATCAATATAACATGCATTATTACCCATATAATGCAGTTATTATCGACAGAAGTATAATAAATATACTTATTACTTTTATTATTATCAATATAACAGGCACTCTTAGCCATATTTTGCTAGTATTATCGCTAGAACTGTAATAATTATACTTATTACTCCCGATATTATCAATATAACATCCATTATTACCCATATAATGCAGTTATTATCGCTAGAACTATAATAATTATACTTATTACTCCCAATATTATCAATATAACATGCATTATTACCCATATAATGCAGTTATTATCGCTAGAACTGTAATAATTATACTTATTACTTATATTATTCTCAATATAACATGCATTATTACCCATATTATGCAGTTATAATCGCTAAAAGTATAATAAATATACTTACTACTTTTATTATCATCAATATAACATGCATTATTACCCATATAATGGAGTTATTATCGCTAGAACTGTAATAATTATACTTATTACTTATATTATTAGCAATATAACGTGCATTATTAGCCATATTATGCAGTTATTATCGCTGGAACTGTAATAGTTATACTTATTGCTTATATTATTGTCAATATAACATGCATTATTACCCATATAATGGAGTTATTATCGCTAGAACTGTAATAATTATACTTATTACTTATATTATTTTCAATATAACATGCATTATTACCCATATTATGCAGTTATAATCGCTAGAACTATAATAAATATACTTACTACTTTTATTATTATCAATATAACATGCATTATTACCCATATTATGCTGTTATTATCGATAGAACTATAATAAATATACTTATTACTTTTATTATTATCAATATAACATGCACTATTAGCCATATTTTACTATTATTATCGATAGAACTATAATAATTATACTTATTACTCCCGATATTATCAATATAACATGCATTATTACCCATATAATGCAGTTATTATCGCTAGAAGTATAATAAATATAGGTATTACTTTTATTATTATCAATATAACATGCACTATTGGCCATATTGTACTATTATTATCGCTAGAACTATAATAATTATACTTATTGCTCCCGATATTATCAACATAACATGCATGATTGCCCATATAATGCAGTTATTATCGCCAGAACTGTAATAATTATACTTATTACTTATATTATTAGCAATATAACGTGCATTATTACCCATATAATGGAGTTATTATCGCTAGAACTGTAATAATTATACTTATTACTTATATCATTATCAATATAACATGCATTATTACCCATATTATGCAGTTATTATCGCTAGAACTATAATAAATATATGTATTACTTTTATTATCATCAATATAACATGCATTATTACCCATATTATGCAGTTATTATCGATAGAACTATAATAAATATACTTATTACTTTTAGTATTATCAATATAACATGCACTATTAGCCATATTTTACTATTATTATCGCTAGAACTATAATAATTATACTTATTACTCCCAATATTATCAATATAACATGCATTATTACCCATATAATGCAGTTATTATCGCTAGAACTGTAATAATTATACTTATTACTTACATTATTAGCAATATAACGTGCATTATTACCCATATAATGCAGTTATTATCGCTAGAACTGTAATAATTATACTTATTACTTATATTATTATAAATATAACATGCATTATTACCCATATTATGCAGTTATTATCGCTAGAACTATAATAAATATACGTATTAATTTTATTATCATCAATATAACATGCATTATTACCCATATTATGCAGTTATTATCGATAGAACTATAATAAATATACTTATTACTTATATTATTCTCAATATAACATGCATTATTACACATATTATACAGTTATAATCGCTAGAACTATAATAAATATACATACTACTTTTATTATCATCAATATAACATGCATTATTACCCATATTATGCAGTTATTATCGATAGAACTATAATAAATATACTTATTACTTTTATTATTATCAATATAACATGCACTATTAGCCATATTTTACTATTATTATCGCTAGAACTATAATAATTATACTTATTGCTTATATTATTGTCAATATAACATGCATTATTACCCATATAATGGAGTTATTATCGCTAGAACTGTAATAATTATACTTATTACTTATATTATTCTCAATATAACATGCATTATTACCCATATTATGCAGTTATAATCGCTAGAACTATAATAAATATACTTACTACTTTTATTATTATCAATATAACATGCATTATTACCCATATTATGCAGTTATTATCGATAGAACTATAATAAATATACTTATTACTTTTATTATTATCAATATAACATGCACTATTAGCCATATTTTACTATTATTATCGCTAGAACTATAATAATTATACTTACTACTCCCAATATTATCAATATGACATGCATTATTACCCATATAATGCAGTTATTATCGCTAGAACTGTAATAATTATACTTATTACTTACATTATTAGCAATATAACGTGCATTATTACCCATATAATGCAGTTATTATCGCTAGAACTGTAATAATTATACTTATTACTTATATTATTATAAATATAACATGCATTATTACCCATATTATGCAGTTATTATCGCTAGAACTATAATAAATATACGTATTACTTTTATTATCATCAATATAACATGCATTATTACCCATATTATGCAGTTATTATCGATACAACTATAATAAATATACTTATTACTTTTATTATTATCAATATAACATGCACTATTAGCCATATTGTACTGTTGATATCGCTAGAACTATAATAATTATACTTATTGCACACGATATTATCGATATAACATGCATTATTACCCACATAATGCAGTTATTATCGATAGAACAGTAATAATTATACTTATTACTTATATTATTATCAATATAACATGCATTATTACCCATATAATGCAGTTATTATCGACAGAAGTATAATAAATATACTTATTACTTTTATTATTATCAATATAACAGGCACTCTTAGCCATATTTTGCTAGTATTATCGCTAGAACTGTAATAATTATACTTATTACTCCCGATATTATCAATATAACATCCATTATTACCCATATAATGCAGTTATTATCGCTAGAACTATAATAATTATACTTATTACTCCCAATATTATCAATATAACATGCATTATTACCCATATAATGCAGTTATTATCGCTAGAACTGTAATAATTATACTTATTACTTATATTATTCTCAATATAACATGCATTATTACCCATATTATGCAGTTATAATCGCTAAAACTATAATAAATATACTTACTACTTTTATTATCATCAATATAACATGCATTATTACCCATATAATGAAGTTATTATCGCTAGAACTGTAATAATTATACTTATTACTTATATTATTAGCAATATAACGTGCATTATTAGCCATATTATGCAGTTATTATCGCTGGAACTGTAATAGTTATACTTATTGCTTATATTATTGTCAATATAACATGCATTATTACCCATATAATGGAGTTATTATCGCTAGAACTGTAATAATTATACTTATTACTTATATTATTTTCAATATAACATGCATTATTACCCATATTATGCAGTTATAATCGCTAGAACTATAATAAATATACTTACTACTTTTATTATTATCAATATAACATGCATTATTACCCATATTATGCAGTTATTATCGATAGAACTATAATAAATATACTTATTACTTTTATTATTATCAATATAACATGCACTATTAGCCATATTTTACTATTATTATCGATAGAACTATAATAATTATACTTATTACTCCCGATATTATCAATATAACATGCATTATTACCCATATAATGCAGTTATTATCGCTAGAAATATAATAAATATAGGTATTACTTTTATTATTATCAATATAACATGCACTATTGGCCATATTGTACTATTATTATCGCTAGAACTATAATAATTATACTTATTACTCCCGATATTATCAATATAACATGCATGATTGCCCATATAATGCAGTTATTATCGCCAGAACTGTAATAATTATACTTATTACTTATATTATTAGCAATATAACGTGCATTATTACCCATATAATGGAGTTATTATCGCTAGAACTGTAATAATTATACTTATTACTTATATCATTATCAATATAACATGCATTATTACCCATATTATGCAGTTATTATCGCTAGAACTATAATAAATATATGTATTACTTTTATTATCATCAATATAACATGCATTATTACCCATATTATGCAGTTATTATCGATAGAACTATAATAAATATACTTATTACTTTTAGTATTATCAATATAACATGCACTATTAGCCATATTTTACTATTATTATCGCTAGAACTATAATAATTATACTTATTACTCCCAATATTATCAATATAACATGCATTATTACCCATATAATGCAGTTATTATCGCTAGAACTGTAATAATTATACTTATTACTTACATTATTAGCAATATAACGTGCATTATTACCCATATAATGCAGTTATTATCGCTAGAACTGTAATAATTATACTTATTACTTATATTATTATCAATATAACATGCATTATTACCCATATTATGCAGTTATTATCGCTAGAACTATAATAAATATACGTATTAATTTTATTATCATCAATATAACATGCATTATTACCCATATTATGCAGTTATTATCGATAGAACTATAATAAATATACTTATTACTTATATTATTCTCAATATAACATGCATTATTACACATATTATACAGTTATAATCGCTAGAACTATAATAAATATACATACTACTTTTATTATCATCAATATAACATGCATTATTACCCATATTATGCAGTTATTATCGATAGAACTATAATAAATATACTTATTACTTTTATTATTATCAATATAACATGCACTATTAGCCATATTTTACTATTATTATCGCTAGAACTATAATAATTATACTTATTGCTTATATTATTGTCAATATAACATGCATTATTACCCATATAATGGAGTTATTATCGCTAGAACTGTAATAATTATACTTATTACTTATATTATTTTCAATATAACATGCATTATTACCCATATTATGCAGTTATAATCGCTAGAACTATAATAAATATACTTACTACTTTTATTATTATCAATATAACACGCATTATTACCCATATTATGCAGTTATTATCGCTAGAACTATAATAAATATACGTATTACTTTTATTATCATCAATATAACATGCATTATTACCCATATTATGCAGTTATTATCGATACAACTATAATAAATATACTTATTACTTTTATTATTATCAATATAACATGCACTATTAGCCATATTGTACTGTTGATATCGCTAGAACTATAATAATTATACTTATTGCACACGATATTATCGATATAACATGCATTATTACCCACATAATGCAGTTATTATCGATAGAACTGTAATAATTATACTTATTACTTATATTATTAGCAATATAACGTGCATTATTACCCATATTATGCAGTTATTATCGCTAGAACTGTAATAATTATACTTATTACTTACATTATTATCAATATAACATGCATTATTACCCATATAATGGAGTTATTATCGCTAGAACAGTAATAATTATACTTATTACTTATATTATTATCAATATAACATGCATTATTACCCATATAATGCAGTTATTATCGACAGAAGTATAATAAATATACTTATTACTTTTATTATTATCAATATAACAGGCACTCTTAGCCATATTTTGCTAGTATTATCGCTAGAACTGTAATAATTATACTTATTACTCCCAATATTATCAATATAACATGCATTATTACCCATATAATGCAGTTATTATCGCTAGAACTGTAATAATTATACTTATTACTTATATTATTCTCAATATAACATGCATTATTACCCATATTATGCAGTTATAATCGCTAAAACTATAATAAATATACTTACTACTTTTATTATCATCAATATAACATGCATTATTACCCATATAATGGAGTTATTATCGCTAGAACTGTAATAATTATACTTATTACTTATATTATTAGCAATATAACGTGCATTATTAGCCATATTATGCAGTTATTATCGCTGGAACTGTAATAGTTATACTTATTGCTTATATTATTGTCAATATAACATGCATTATTACCCATATAATGGAGTTATTATCGCTAGAACTGTAATAATTATACTTATTACTTATATTATTTTCAATATAACATGCATTATTACCCATATTATGCAGTTATAATCGCTAGAACTATAATAAATATACTTACTACTTTTATTATTATCAATATAACATGCATTATTACCCATATTATGCTGTTATTATCGATAGAACTATAATAAATATACTTATTACTTTTATTATTATCAATATAACATGCACTATTAGCCATATTTTACTATTATTATCGATAGAACTATAATAATTATACTTATTACTCCCGATATTATCAATATAACATGCATTATTACCCATATAATGCAGTTATTATCGCTAGAAGTATAATAAATATAGGTATTACTTTTATTATTATCAATATAACATGCACTATTGGCCATATTGTACTATTATTATCGCTAGAACTATAATAATTATACTTATTGCTCCCGATATTATCAACATAACATGCATGATTGCCCATATAATGCAGTTATTATCGCCAGAACTGTAATAATTATACTTATTACTTATATTATTAGCAATATAACGTGCATTATTACCCATATAATGGAGTTATTATCGCTAGAACTGTAATAATTATACTTATTACTTATATCATTATCAATATAACATGCATTATTACCCATATTATGCAGTTATTATCGCTAGAACTATAATAAATATATGTATTACTTTTATTATCATCAATATAACATGCATTATTACCCATATTATGCAGTTATTATCGATAGAACTATAATAAATATACTTATTACTTTTAGTATTATCAATATAACATGCACTATTAGCCATATTTTACTATTATTATCGCTAGAACTATAATAATTATACTTATTACTCCCAATATTATCAATATAACATGCATTATTACCCATATAATGCAGTTATTATCGCTAGAACTGTAATAATTATACTTACTACTTACATTATTAGCAATATAACGTGCATTATTACCCATATAATGCAGTTATTATCGCTAGAACTGTAATAATTATACTTATTACTTATATTATTATAAATATAACATGCATTATTACCCATATTATGCAGTTATTATCGCTAGAACTATAATAAATATACGTATTAATTTTATTATCATCAATATAACATGCATTATTACCCATATTATGCAGTTATTATCGATAGAACTATAATAAATATACTTATTACTTATATTATTCTCAATATAACATGCATTATTACACATATTATACAGTTATAATCGCTAGAACTATAATAAATATACATACTACTTTTATTATCATCAATATAACATGCATTATTACCCATATTATGCAGTTATTATCGATAGAACTATAATAAATATACTTATTACTTTTATTATTATCAATAAAACATGCACTATTAGCCATATTTTACTATGATTATCGCTAGAACTATAATAATTATACTTCTTACTCCCGATATTATCAATATAACATGCATTATTACCCATATAATGGAGTTATTATCGCTAGAACTGTAATAATTATACTTATTACTTATATTATTAGCAATATAACGTGCATTATTAGCCATATTATGCAGTTATTATCGCTGGAACTGTAATAATTATACTTATTGCTTATATTATTGTCAATATAACATGCATTATTACCCATATAATGGAGTTATTATCGCTAGAACTGTAATAATTATACTTATTACTTATATTATTCTCAATATAACATGCATTATTACCCATATTATGCAGTTATAATCGCTAGAACTATAATAAATATACTTACTACTTTTATTATTATCAATATAACATGCATTATTACCCATATTATGCAGTTATTATCGATAGAACTATAATAAATATACTTATTACTTTTATTATTATCAATATAACATGCACTATTAGCCATATTTTACTATTATTATCGATAGAACTATAATAATTATACTTATTACTCCCGATATTATCAATATAACATGCATTATTACCCATATAATGCAGTTATTATCGCTAGAACTGTAATAATTATACTTATTACTTACATTATTAGCAATATAACGTGCATTATAACCCATATAATGCAGTTATTATCGCTAGAACTGTAATAATTATACTTATTGCTCCCGATATTATCAATATAACATGCATGATTGCCCATATAATGCAGTTATTATCGCTAGAACTGTAATAATTATACTTATTACTTATATTATTATCAATATAACACGCATTATTACCCATATTATGCAGTTATTATCGCTAGAACTATAATAAATATACTTATTACTTTTATTATTATCAATAAAACATGCACTATTAGCCATATTTTACTATTATTATCGCTAGAACTATAATAATTATACTTCTTACTCCCGATATTATCAATATAACATGCATTATTACCCATATAATGGAGTTATTATCGCTAGAACTGTAATAATTATACTTATTACTTATATTATTAGCAATATAACGTGCATTATTAGCCATATTATGCAGTTATTATCGCTGGAACTGTAATAATTATACTTATTGCTTATATTATTGTCAATATAACATGCATTATTACCCATATAATGGAGTTATTATCGCTAGAACTGTAATAATTATACTTATTACTTATATTATTCTCAATATAACATGCATTATTACCCATATTATGCAGTTATAATCGCTAGAACTATAATAAATATACTTACTACTTTTATTATTATCAATATAACATGCATTATTACCCATATTATGCAGTTATTATCGACAGAACTATAATAAATATACTTATTACTCCCAATATTATCAATATAACATGCATTATTACCCACATAATGCAGTTATTATCGATAGAACTGTAATAATTATACTTATTACTTATATTATTAGCAATATAACGTGCATTATTACCCATATTATGCAGTTATTATCGATAGAACTATAATAAATATACTGATTACTTTTATTATTATCAATATAACATGCACTATTAGCCATATTTTACTATTATTATCGCTAGAACTATAATAATTATACTTATTGCTTATATTATTGTCAATATAACATGCATTATTACCCATATAATGGAGTTATTATCGCTAGAACTGTAATAATTATACTTATTACTTATATTATTCTCAATATAACATGCATTATTACCCATATTATGCAGTTATAATCGCTAGAACTATAATAAATATACTTACTACTTTTATTATTATCAATATAACATGCATTATTACCCATATTATGCAGTTATTATCGATAGAACTATAATAAATATACTTATTACTTTTATTATTATCAATATAACATGCACTATTAGCCATATTTTACTATTATTATCGCTAGAACTATAATAATTATACTTACTACTCCCAATATTATCAATATGACATGCATTATTACCCATATAATGCAGTTATTATCGCTAGAACTGTAATAATTATACTTATTACTTACATTATTAGCAATATAACGTGCATTATTACCCATATAATGCAGTTATTATCGCTAGAACTGTAATAATTATACTTATTACTTATATTATTATAAATATAACATGCATTATTACCCATATTATGCAGTTATTATCGCTAGAACTATAATAAATATACGTATTACTTTTATTATCATCAATATAACATGCATTATTACCCATATTATGCAGTTATTATCGATACAACTATAATAAATATACTTATTACTTTTATTATTATCAATATAACATGCACTATTAGCCATATTGTACTGTTGATATCGCTAGAACTATAATAATTATACTTATTGCACACGATATTATCGATATAACATGCATTATTACCCACATAATGCAGTTATTATCGATAGAACTGTAATAATTATACTTATTACTTATATTATTAGCAATATAACGTGCATTATTACCCATATTATGCAGTTATTATCGCTAGAACTGTAATAATTATACTTATTACTTACATTATTATCAATATAACATGCATTATTACCCATATAATGGAGTTATTATCGCTAGAACAGTAATAATTATACTTATTACTTATATTATTATCAATATAACATGCATTATTACCCATATAATGCAGTTATTATCGACAGAAGTATAATAAATATACTTATTACTTTTATTATTATCAATATAACAGGCACTCTTAGCCATATTTTGCTAGTATTATCGCTAGAACTGTAATAATTATACTTATTACTCCCGATATTATCAATATAACATCCATTATTACCCATATAATGCAGTTATTATCGCTAGAACTATAATAATTATACTTAGTACTCCCAATATTATCAATATAACATGCATTATTACCCATATGATGCAGTTATTATCGCTAGAACTGTAATAATTATACTTATTACTTATATTATTCTCAATATAACATGCATTATTACCCATATTATGCAGTTATAATCGCTAAAACTATAATAAATATACTTACTACTTTTATTATCATCAATATAACATGCATTATTACCCATATAATGGAGTTATTATCGCTAGAACTGTAATAATTATACTTATTACTTATATTATTAGCAATATAACGTGCATTATTAGCCATATTATGCAGTTATTATCGCTGGAACTGTAATAGTTATACTTATTGCTTATATTATTGTCAATATAACATGCATTATTACCCATATAATGGAGTTATTATCGCTAGAACTGTAATAATTATACTTATTACTTATATTATTAGCAATATAACGTGCATTATTAGCCATATTATGCAGTTATTATCGCTGGAACTGTAATAATTATACTTATTGCTTATATTATTGTCAATATAACATGCATTATTACCCATATAATGGAGTTATTATCGCTAGAACTGTAATAATTATACTTATTACTTATATTATTCTCAATATAACATGCATTATTACCCATATTATGCAGTTATAATCGCTAGAACTATAATAAATATACTTACTACTTTTATTATTATCAATATAACACGCATTATTACCCATATTATGCAGTTATTATCGCTAGAACTATAATAAATATACGTATTACTTTTATTATCATCAATATAACATGCATTATTACCCATATTATGCAGTTATTATCGATACAACTATAATAAATATACTTATTACTTTTATTATTATCAATATAACATGCACTATTAGCCATATTGTACAGTTGATATCGCTAGAACTATAATAATTATACTTATTGCACACGATATTATCGATATAACATGCATTATTACCCACATAATGCAGTTATTATCGATAGAACTGTAATAATTATACTTATTACTTATATTATTAGCAATATAACGTGCATTATTACCCATATTATGCAGTTATTATCGCTAGAACTGTAATAATTATACTTATTACTTACATTATTATCAATATAACATGCATTATTACCCATATAATGGAGTTATTATCGCTAGAACAGTAATAATTATACTTATTACTTATATTATTATCAATATAACATGCATTATTACCCATATAATGCAGTTATTATCGACAGAAGTATAATAAATATACTTATTACTTTTATTATTATCAATATAACAGGCACTCTTAGCCATATTTTGCTAGTATTATCGCTAGAACTGTAATAATTATACTTATTACTCCCGATATTATCAATATAACATCCATTATTACCCATATAATGCAGTTATTATCGCTAGAACTATAATAATTATACTTATTACTCCCAATATTATCAATATAACATGCATTATTACCCATATAATGCAGTTATTATCGCTAGAACTGTAATAATTATGCTTATTACTTATATTATTCTCAATATAACATGCATTATTACCCATATTATGCAGTTATAATCGCTAAAACTATAATAAATATACTTACTACTTTTATTATCATCAATATAACATGCATTATTACCCATATAATGGAGTTATTATCGCTAGAACTGTAATAATTATACTTATTACTTATATTATTAGCAATATAACGTGCATTATTAGCCATATTATGCAGTTATTATCGCTGGAACTGTAATAGTTATACTTATTGCTTATATTATTGTCAATATAACATGCATTATTACCCATATAATGGAGTTATTATCGCTAGAACTGTAATAATTATACTTATTACTTATATTATTTTCAATATAACATGCATTATTACCCATATTATGCAGTTATAATCGCTAGAACTATAATAAATATACTTACTACTTTTATTATTATCAATATAACATGCATTATTACCCATATTATGCTGTTATTATCGATAGAACTATAATAAATATACTTATTACTTTTATTATTATCAATATAACATGCACTATTAGCCATATTTTACTATTATTATCGATAGAACTATAATAATTATACTTATTACTCCCGATATTATCAATATAACATGCATTATTACCCATATAATGCAGTTATTATCGCTAGAAGTATAATAAATATAGGTATTACTTTTATTATTATCAATATAACATGCACTATTGGCCATATTGTACTATTATTATCGCTAGAACTATAATAATTATACTTATTGCTCCCGATATTATCAATATAACATGCATGATTGCCCATATAATGCAGTTATTATCGCCAGAACTGTAATAATTATACTTATTACTTATATTATTAGCAATATAACGTGCATTATTACCCATATAATGGAGTTATTATCGCTAGAACTGTAATAATTATACTTATTACTTATATCATTATCAATATAACATGCATTATTACCCATATTATGCAGTTATTATCGCTAGAACTATAATAAATATATGTATTACTTTTATTATCATCAATATAACATGCATTATTACCCATATTATGCAGTTATTATCGATAGAACTATAATAAATATACTTATTACTTTTAGTATTATCAATATAACATGCACTATTAGCCATATTTTACTATTATTATCGCTAGAACTATAATAATTATACTTATTACTCCCAATATTATCAATATAACATGCATTATTACCCATATAATGCAGTTATTATCGCTAGAACTGTAATAATTATACTTATTACTTACATTATTAGCAATATAACGTGCATTATTACCCATATAATGCAGTTATTATCGCTAGAACTGTAATAATTATACTTATTACTTATATTATTATAAATATAACATGCATTATTACCCATATTATGCAGTTATTATCGCTAGAACTATAATAAATATACGTATTAATTTTATTATCATCAATATAACATGCATTATTACCCATATTATGCAGTTATTATCGATAGAACTATAATAAATATACTTATTACTTATATTATTCTCAATATAACATGCATTATTACACATATTATACAGTTATAATCGCTAGAACTATAATAAATATACATACTACTTTTATTATCATCAATATAACATGCATTATTACCCATATTATGCAGTTATTATCGATAGAACTATAATAAATATACTTATTACTTTTATTATTATCAATAAAACATGCACTATTAGCCATATTTTACTATTATTATCGCTAGAACTATAATAATTATACTTCTTACTCCCGATATTATCAATATAACATGCATTATTACCCATATAATGGAGTTATTATCGCTAGAACTGTAATAATTATACTTATTACTTATATTATTAGCAATATAACGTGCATTATTAGCCATATTATGCAGTTATTATCGCTGGAACTGTAATAATTATACTTATTGCTTATATTATTGTCAATATAACATGCATTATTACCCATATAATGGAGTTATTATCGCTAGAACTGTAATAATTATACTTATTACTTATATTATTCTCAATATAACATGCATTATTACCCATATTATGCAGTTATAATCGCTAGAACTATAATAAATATACTTACTACTTTTATTATTATCAATATAACACGCATTATTACCCATATTATGCAGTTATTATCGCTAGAACTATAATAAATATACGTATTACTTTTATTATCATCAATATAACATGCATTATTACCCATATTATGCAGTTATTATCGATACAACTATAATAAATATACTTATTACTTTTATTATTATCAATATAACATGCACTATTAGCCATATTGTACTGTTGATATCGCTAGAACTATAATAATTATACTTATTGCACACGATATTATCGATATAACATGCATTATTACCCACATAATGCAGTTATTATCGATAGAACTGTAATAATTATACTTATTACTTATATTATTAGCAATATAACGTGCATTATTACCCATATTATGCAGTTATTATCGCTAGAACTGTAATAATTATACTTATTACTTACATTATTATCAATATAACATGCATTATTACCCATATAATGGAGTTATTATCGCTAGAACAGTAATAATTATACTTATTACTTATATTATTATCAATATAACATGCATTATTACCCATATAATGCAGTTATTATCGACAGAAGTATAATAAATATACTTATTACTTTTATTATTATCAATATAACAGGCACTCTTAGCCATATTTTGCTAGTATTATCGCTAGAACTGTAATAATTATACTTATTACTCCCGATATTATCAATATAACATCCATTATTACCCATATAATGCAGTTATTATCGCTAGAACTATAATAATTATACTTATTACTCCCAATATTATCAATATAACATGCATTATTACCCATATAATGCAGTTATTATCGCTAGAACTGTAATAATTATACTTATTACTTATATTATTCTCAATATAACATGCATTATTACCCATATTATGCAGTTATAATCGCTAAAACTATAATAAATATACTTACTACTTTTATTATCATCAATATAACATGCATTATTACCCATATAATGGAGTTATTATCGCTAGAACTGTAATAATTATACTTATTACTTATATTATTAGCAATATAACGTGCATTATTAGCCATATTATGCAGTTATTATCGCTGGAACTGTAATAGTTATACTTATTGCTTATATTATTGTCAATATAACATGCATTATTACCCATATAATGGAGTTATTATCGCTAGAACTGTAATAATTATACTTATTACTTATATTATTTTCAATATAACATGCATTATTACCCATATTATGCAGTTATAATCGCTAGAACTATAATAAATATACTTACTACTTTTATTATTATCAATATAACATGCATTATTACCCATATTATGCTGTTATTATCGATAGAACTATAATAAATATACTTATTACTTTTATTATTATCAATATAACATGCACTATTAGCCATATTTTACTATTATTATCGATAGAACTATAATAATTATACTTATTACTCCCGATATTATCAATATAACATGCATTATTACCCATATAATGCAGTTATTATCGCTAGAAGTATAATAAATATAGGTATTACTTTTATTATTATCAATATAACATGCACTATTGGCCATATTGTACTATTATTATCGCTAGAACTATAATAATTATACTTATTGCTCCCGATATTATCAATATAACATGCATGATTGCCCATATAATGCAGTTATTATCGCCAGAACTGTAATAATTATACTTATTACTTATATTATTAGCAATATAACGTGCATTATTACCCATATAATGGAGTTATTATCGCTAGAACTGTAATAATTATACTTATTACTTATATCATTATCAATATAACATGCATTATTACCCATATTATGCAGTTATTATCGCTAGAACTATAATAAATATATGTATTACTTTTATTATCATCAATATAACATGCATTATTACCCATATTATGCAGTTATTATCGATAGAACTATAATAAATATACTTATTACTTTTAGTATTATCAATATAACATGCACTATTAGCCATATTTTACTATTATTATCGCTAGAACTATAATAATTATACTTATTACTCCCAATATTATCAATATAACATGCATTATTACCCATATAATGCAGTTATTATCGCTAGAACTGTAATAATTATACTTATTACTTACATTATTAGCAATATAACGTGCATTATTACCCATATAATGCAGTTATTATCGCTAGAACTGTAATAATTATACTTATTACTTATATTATTATAAATATAACATGCATTATTACCCATATTATGCAGTTATTATCGCTAGAACTATAATAAATATACGTATTAATTTTATTATCATCAATATAACATGCATTATTACCCATATTATGCAGTTATTATCGATAGAACTATAATAAATATACTTATTACTTATATTATTCTCAATATAACATGCATTATTACACATATTATACAGTTATAATCGCTAGAACTATAATAAATATACATACTACTTTTATTATCATCAATATAACATGCATTATTACCCATATTATGCAGTTATTATCGATAGAACTATAATAAATATACTTATTACTTTTATTATTATCAATAAAACATGCACTATTAGCCATATTTTACTATGATTATCGCTAGAACTATAATAATTATACTTCTTACTCCCGATATTATCAATATAACATGCATTATTACCCATATAATGGAGTTATTATCGCTAGAACTGTAATAATTATACTTATTACTTATATTATTAGCAATATAACGTGCATTATTAGCCATATTATGCAGTTATTATCGCTGGAACTGTAATAATTATACTTATTGCTTATATTATTGTCAATATAACATGCATTATTACCCATATAATGGAGTTATTATCGCTAGAACTGTAATAATTATACTTATTACTTATATTATTCTCAATATAACATGCATTATTACCCATATTATGCAGTTATAATCGCTAGAACTATAATAAATATACTTACTACTTTTATTATTATCAATATAACATGCATTATTACCCATATTATGCAGTTATTATCGATAGAACTATAATAAATATACTTATTACTTTTATTATTATCAATATAACATGCACTATTAGCCATATTTTACTATTATTATCGATAGAACTATAATAATTATACTTATTACTCCCGATATTATCAATATAACATGCATTATTACCCATATAATGGAGTTATTATCGCTAGAACTGTAATAATTATACTTATTACTTATATTATTAGCAATATAACGTGCATTATTAGCCATATTATGCAGTTATTATCGCTGGAACTGTAATAGTTATACTTATTGCTTATATTATTGTCAATATAACATGCATTATTACCCATATAATGGAGTTATTATCGCTAGAACTGTAATAATTATACTTATTACTTATATTATTTTCAATATAACATGCATTATTACCCATATTATGCAGTTATAATCGCTAGAACTATAATAAATATACTTACTACTTTTATTATTATCAATATAACATGCATTATTACCCATATTATGCTGTTATTATCGATAGAACTATAATAAATATACTTATTACTTTTATTATTATCAATATAACATGCACTATTAGCCATATTTTACTATTATTATCGATAGAACTATAATAATTATACTTATTACTCCCGATATTATCAATATAACATGCATTATTACCCATATAATGCAGTTATTATCGCTAGAAGTATAATAAATATAGGTATTACTTTTATTATTATCAATATAACATGCACTATTGGCCATATTGTACTATTATTATCGCTAGAACTATAATAATTATACTTATTGCTCCCGATATTATCAATATAACATGCATGATTGCCCATATAATGCAGTTATTATCGCCAGAACTGTAATAATTATACTTATTACTTATATTATTAGCAATATAACGTGCATTATTACCCATATAATGGAGTTATTATCGCTAGAACTGTAATAATTATACTTATTACTTATATCATTATCAATATAACATGCATTATTACCCATATTATGCAGTTATTATCGCTAGAACTATAATAAATATATGTATTACTTTTATTATCATCAATATAACATGCATTATTACCCATATTATGCAGTTATTATCGATAGAACTATAATAAATATACTTATTACTTTTAGTATTATCAATATAACATGCACTATTAGCCATATTTTACTATTATTATCGCTAGAACTATAATAATTATACTTATTACTCCCACTATTATCAATATAACATGCATTATTACCCATATAATGCAGTTATTATCGCTAGAACTGTAATAATTATACTTATTACTTACATTATTAGCAATATAACGTGCATTATTACCCATATAATGCAGTTATTATCGCTAGAACTGTAATAATTATACTTATTACTTATATTATTATAAATATAACATGCATTATTACCCATATTATGCAGTTATTATCGCTAGAACTATAATAAATATACGTATTAATTTTATTATCATCAATATAACATGCATTATTACCCATATTATGCAGTTATTATCGATAGAACTATAATAAATATACTTATTACTTATATTATTCTCAATATAACATGCATTATTACACATATTATACAGTTATAATCGCTAGAACTATAATAAATATACATACTACTTTTATTATCATCAATATAACATGCATTATTACCCATATTATGCAGTTATTATCGATAGAACTATAATAAATATACTTATTACTTTTATTATTATCAATAAAACATGCACTATTAGCCATATTTTACTATGATTATCGCTAGAACTATAATAATTATACTTCTTACTCCCGATATTATCAATATAACATGCATTATTACCCATATAATGGAGTTATTATCGCTAGAACTGTAATAATTATACTTATTACTTATATTATTAGCAATATAACGTGCATTATTAGCCATATTATGCAGTTATTATCGCTGGAACTGTAATAATTATACTTATTGCTTATATTATTGTCAATATAACATGCATTATTACCCATATAATGGAGTTATTATCGCTAGAACTGTAATAATTATACTTATTACTTATATTATTTTCAATATAACATGCATTATTACCCATATTATGCAGTTATAATCGCTAGAACTATAATAAATATACTTACTACTTTTATTATTATCAATATAACATGCATTATTACCCATATTATGCTGTTATTATCGATAGAACTATAATAAATATACTTATACCTTTTATTATTATCAATATAACATGCACTATTAGCCATATTTTACTATTATTATCGATAGAACTATAATAATTATACTTATTACTCCCGATATTATCAATATAACATGCATTATTACCCATATAATGCAGTTATTATCGCTAGAAGTATAATAAATATAGGTATTACTTTTATTATTATCAATATAACATGCACTATTGGCCATATTGTACTATTATTATCGCTAGAACTATAATAATTATACTTATTGCTCCCGATATTATCAATATAACATGCATGATTGCCCATATAATGCAGTTATTATCGCCAGAACTGTAATAATTATACTTATTACTTATATTATTAGCAATATAACGTGCATTATTACCCATATAATGGAGTTATTATCGCTAGAACTGTAATAATTATACTTATTACTTATATCATTATCAATATAACATGCATTATTACCCATATTATGCAGTTATTATCGCTAGAACTATAATAAATATATGTATTACTTTTATTATCATCAATATAACATGCATTATTACCCATATTATGCAGTTATTATCGATAGAACTATAATAAATATACTTATTACTTTTAGTATTATCAATATAACATGCACTATTAGCCATATTTTACTATTATTATCGCTAGAACTATAATAATTATACTTATTACTCCCAATATTATCAATATAACATGCATTATTACCCATATAATGCAGTTATTATCGCTAGAACTGTAATAATTATACTTATTACTTACATTATTAGCAATATAACGTGCATTATTACCCATATAATGCAGTTATTATCGCTAGAACTGTAATAATTATACTTATTACTTATATTATTATAAATATAACATGCATTATTACCCATATTATGCAGTTATTATCGCTAGAACTATAATAAATATACGTATTAATTTTATTATCATCAATATAACATGCATTATTACCCATATTATGCAGTTATTATCGATAGAACTATAATAAATATACTTATTACTTATATTATTCTCAATATAACATGCATTATTACACATATTATACAGTTATAATCGCTAGAACTATAATAAATATACATACTACTTTTATTATCATCAATATAACATGCATTATTACCCATATTATGCAGTTATTATCGATAGAACTATAATAAATATACTTATTACTTTTATTATTATCAATAAAACATGCACTATTAGCCATATTTTACTATGATTATCGCTAGAACTATAATAATTACACTTCTTACTCCCGATATTATCAATATAACATGCATTATTACCCATATAATGGAGTTATTATCGCTAGAACTGTAATAATTATACTTATTACTTATATTATTAGCAATATAACGTGCATTATTAGCCATATTATGCAGTTATTATCGCTGGAACTGTAATAATTATACTTATTGCTTATATTATTGTCAATATAACATGCATTATTACCCATATAATGGAGTTATTATCGCTAGAACTGTAATAATTATACTTATTACTTATATTATTCTCAATATAACATGCATTATTACCCATATTATGCAGTTATAATCGCTAGAACTATAATAAATATACTTACTACTTTTATTATTATCAATATAACATGCATTATTACCCATATTATGCAGTTATTATCGATAGAACTATAATAAATATACTTATTACTTTTATTATTATCAATATAACATGCACTATTAGCCATATTTTACTATTATTATCGATAGAACTATAATAATTATACTTATTACTCCCGATATTATCAATATAACATGCATTATTACCCATATAATGCAGTTATTATCGCTAGAACTGTAATAATTATACTTATTACTTACATTATTAGCAATATAACGTGCATTATAACCCATATAATGCAGTTATTATCGCTAGAACTGTAATAATTATACTTATTGCTCCCGATATTATCAATATAACATGCATGATTGCCCATATAATGCAGTTATTATCGCTAGAACTGTAATAATTATACTTATTACTTATATTATTATCAATATAACACGCATTATTACCCATATTATGCAGTTATTATCGATAGAACTATAATAAATATACTTATTACTTTTATTATTATCAATATAACATGCACTATTAGCCATATTTTACTATTATTATCGATAGAACTATAATAATTATACTTATTACTCCCGATATTATCAATATAACATGCATTATTACCCATATAATGCAGTTATTATCGCTAGAACTGTAACAATTATACTTATTACTTACATTATTAGCAATATAACGTGCATTATAACCCATATAATGCAGTTATTATCGCTAGAACTGTAATAATTATACTTATTGCTCCCGATATTATCAATATAACATGCATGATTGCCCATATAATGCAGTTATTATCGCTAGAACTGTAATAATTATACTTATTACTTATATTATTATCAATATAACACGCATTATTACCCATATTATGCAGTTATTATCGCTAGAACTATAATAAATATACGTATTACTTTTATTATTATCAATATAACATGCAGTATTGGCCATATTGTACTATTATTATCGCTAGAACTATAATAATTATACTTATTGCTCCCGATATTATCAATATAACATGCATGATTGCCCATATAATGCAGTTATTATCGCTAGAACTGTAATAATTATACTTATTACTTACATTATTAGCAATATAACGTGCATTATTACCTATATAATGGAGTTATTATCGCTAGAACTGTAATAATTATACTTATTACTTATATTATTCTCAATATAACATGCATTATTACCCATATTATGCAGTTATAATCGCTAGAACTATAATAAATATACTTACTACTTTTATTATCATCAATATAACATGCATTATTACCCATATAATGGAGTTATTATCGCTAGAACTGTAATAATTATACTTATTACTTATATTATTAGCAATATAACGTGCATTATTAGCCATATTATGCAGTTATTATCGCTGGAACTGTAATAGTTATACTTATTGCTTATATTATTGTCAATATAACATGCATTATTACCCACATAATGCAGTTATTATCGATAGAACTGTAATAATTATACTTATTACTTATATTATTAGCAATATAACGTGCATTATTACCCATATTATGCAGTTATTATCGCTAGAACTATAATAAATATACGTATTACTTTTATTATCGTCAATATAACATGCATTATTACCCATATTATGCAGTTATTATCGATAGAACTATAATAAATATACTTATTACTTTTACTATTATCAATATAACATGCACTATTAGCCATATTTTACTATTATTATCGCTAGAACTATAATAATTATACTTATTACTCCCGATATTATCAATATAACATGCATTATTACCCATATAATGCAGTTATAATCGCTAGAACTGTAATAATTATACTTATTACTTACATTATTAGCAATATAACGTGCATTATTACCCATATAATGGAGTTATTATCGCTAGAACTGTAATAATTATACTTATTACTTATATCTTCATCAATATAACATGCATTATTACCCATATTATGCAGTTATTATCGCTAGAACTATAATAAATATACGTATTACTTTTATTATCATCAATATAACATGCATTATTACCCATATTATGCAGTTATTATCGGTAGAACTATAATAAATATACTTATTACTTTTATTATTATCAATATAACATGCACTATTAGCCATATTTTACTATTATTATCGCTAGAACTATAATAATTATACTTATTACTCCCGATATTATCAATATAACATGCATTATTACCCATATAATGCAGTTATTATCGCTAGAACTGTAATAATTATACTTATTACTTATATTATTCTCAATATAACATGCATTATTACCCATATTATGCAGTTATAATCGCTAGAACTATAATAAATATACTTACTACTTTTATTATCATCAATATAACATGCATTATTACCCATATTATGTAGTTATTATCGATAGAACTATAATAAATATACTTATTACTTTTATTATTATCAATATAACATGCACTATTAGCCATATTTTACTATTATTATCGCTTGAACTATAATAATTATACTTATTACTCCCGATATTATCAATACAACACGCATTATTACCCATATAATGCAGTTATTATCGCTAGAACTGTAATAATTATACTTATTACTTATATTATCAGCAATATAACGTGCATTATTACCCATATAATGCAGTTCTTATCGCTAGAACTGTAATAATTATACTTATTACTTTTATTATTATCAATATAACATGCACTATTAGCCATATTTTACTATCATTATCGCTAGAACTATAATAATTATACTTATTACTCCCAATATTATCAATATAACATACATTATTACCCATATTTTGCAGTTATTATCGCTAGAACTATAATAAATATACTTACTACTTTTATTATCATCAATATAACATGCATTATTACCCATATTATGTAGTTATTATCGCTAGAACTATAATAAATATACGCATTATTTTTATTATCATCAATATAACATGCATTATTACCAATATTATGCACTTATTTTCGATAGAACTGTAATAAATATACTTATTACTTTTATTATTATCAATATAACATGCACTATTAGCCATATTGTACTATTATTATCGCTAGAACTATAATAATTATGCTTATTACTCCCGATATTATCAATATAACATGCATTATTACGCATATAATGCAGTTATTATCGCTAGAACTGTAATAAATATACTCACTACTTTCATTATCATCAATATAACATGCATTATTACCCATATTATGCAGTTATCATCGATAGATCTGTACTAAATATACTTACTACTTTCATTATCATCAATATAACATGCATTATTGCCCATATTATGCAGTTATTGTCGCTGAACTGTAATAATTATACTTATTACTTATATTATTATCAACATAATATGCATTATTACCCATATTATGCAGTTATTATCGCTAGAACTATAGTAAATATACGTATTACTTTTATTATCATCAATATAACATGCATTATTACCAATATTATGCAGTTGTTATCGATAGAACTGTAATAAATATACTTATTACTTTTATTATTATCAATATAACATGCACTATTAGCCATATTGTACTATTATTATCGCTAGAACTACAATAATTATACTTATTACTCCCGATATTATCAATATAACATGCATTATTACGCGTGTAATGCAGTTATTATCGCAAGAACTGTAATAATTATACTTATTACTTATATTATTATCAATATAACATGCATTATTACCCATATTATGCAGTTATTGTCGCTAGAACTGTAATAATTATGCTTATTACTTATATTATTATCAGTATAACATGCATTATTACCAATATTATGCTGTTATTATCGAGAGAACTGTAATAAATATACTTATTACTTTTATTATTATCAATATAACATGCACTATTAGCCATATTGTACTATTATTATCGCTAGAACTATAATAATTATACTTATTACTCCCGATATTATCAATATAACATGCATTATTACGCATGTAATGCAGTTATTATCGCTAGAACTGTAATAAATATACTTACAACTTTCATTATCATCAATATAACATGCATTATTACCCATATTATGCAGTTATTATTGCTAGAACTGTAATAATTATACTCAGTACTTATATTATTCTCAATACGACATGCATTATTACCCATATTTTACTATTATTATCGCTAGAACTATAATAATTATACTTGTTACTCCCGATGTTAGCAATATAACATGCATTATTACCGAAATAATGCAGTTATTATCGCTGGAACTGTAATAAATATACTCACTACTGTCATTATCATCCATATAACATGCATCATTGCCTATATTATGCAGTTATTATCGACAGAACTATAACAAATATACTTATTACTTTTATTATTATCAATATAACATGCATTATTACCCATATTATGCAGTTATTATCGATAGTACTATAATAAATATACTTATTACTATTATTATTATCAATATAACATGCATTATTACCCATATTATGCAGTTATTATCGCTAGAACTATAATAAGTATACGCATTATTTTTATTATCATCAATATAACATGCATTATTACCCATATTATGCAGTTATTATCGATAGTACTATAATAAATATACTTATTACTATTATTATTATCAATATAACATGCATTATTACCCATATTATGCAGTTATTATCGCTAGAACTATAATAAATATACGCAGTATTTTTATTATCATCAATATAGCATGCATTATTACCAATATTATGCAGTTATTATCGATAGAACTGTAATAAATATACTTATTACTTTTATTATTATCAACATAACATGCACTATTAGCCATATTGTACTATTATTATCGCTAGAACTATAATAATTATACTTATTACTCCCGATATTATCAATATAACATGCATTATTACGCATATAATGCAGTTATTATCGCTAGAACTGTAATAAATATACTCACTACTTTCATTATCATCAATATAACATGCATTATTACCCATATTATGCAGTTATTATTGATAGAACTATAATAAATATACTTATTACTTTTATTATTATCAATATAACATGCATTATTAACCATATTATGCAGTTATCATCGATAGATCTGTACTAAATATACTTACTACTTTCATTATCATCAATATAACATGCATTATTGCCCATATTATGCAGTTATTGTCGCTGAACTGTAATAATTATACTTATTACTTATATTATTATCAATATAACATGCATTATTACCGATATTATGCAGTTATTGTCGCTGAACTGTAATAATTATACTTATTACTTATATTATTATCAATATAACATGCATTATTACCAATATTATGCAGTTATTATCGATAGAACTGTAATAAATATACTTATTACTTTTATTATTATCAATATAACATGCACTATTAGCCATATTGTACTATTATTATCGCTAGAACTATAATAATTATACTTATTACTCCCGATATTATCAATATAACATGCATTATTACGCATATAATGCAGTTATTATCGCTAGAACTGTAATAAATATACTCACTACTTTCATTATCATCAATATAACATGCATTATTACCCATATTATGCAGTTATTATTGATAGAACTATAATAAATATACTTATTACATTTATTATTATCAATATAACATGCATTATTAACCATATTATGCAGTTATCATCGATAGATCTGTACTAAATATACTTACTACTTTCATTATCATCAATATAACATGCATTATTGCACATATTATGCAGTTATTGTCGCTGAACTGTAATAATTATACTTATTACTTATATTATTATCAATATAACATGCATTATTACCCATATTATGCAGTTATTGTCGCTAGAACTGCAATAATTATACTTATTACTAATATTATTATCAATATAACATGCATTATTACCCATATTATGCAGTTATTATTGATAGAACTATAATAAATATACTTATTACTTTTATTATTATCAATATAACATGCATTATTACCCATATTATGCAGTTATTATCGATAGAACTATAATAAATATACTTATTACTATTATTATTATCAATATAACTTGCATTATTACCCATATTATGCAGTTATTATCGCTAGAACTGTAATAAATATACTTACAACTTTCATTATCATCAATATAACATGCATTATTACCCATATTATGCAGTTATTATCGCTAGAACTGTAATAATTATACTCATTACTTATATTATTCTCAATATGACATGCATGATTACCCATATTATGCAGTTATAATCGCTAGAACTATAATAAATATACGTATTACTTTCATTATCATCAATATAACATGCATTATTACCAATATTATGCAGCTATTATCGATAGAACTGTAATAAATATACTTGTTACTTTTATTATTATCAATATAACATGCATTATTACCCATATTATGCAGTTATTATCGCTAGAACTGTAATAAATATACTCACTACTTTCATTATCATCAATATAACATGCATTATTACCCATATTATGCAGTTATTATTGATAGAACTATAATAAATATACTTATTACTTTTATTATTATCAATATAACATGCACTATTAGCCATATTTTACTTCTATTATCGCTAGAACTATAATAATTATACTTATTACTCCCGATATTATCAATATAACATGCATTATTACCGAAATAATGCAGTTATTATCACTAGAACTGTAATAAATATACTCACTACTGTCATTGTCATCAATATAACATGCATTATTGCCCATATTATGCAGTTATTATCGATAGAACTATAATAAATATACGTATTACTTTTATTATCATCAATATAACATGCATTATTACCAATATTATGCAGCTGTTATCGATAGAACTGTAATAAATATACTTATTACTTTTATTATTATCAATATAACATGCACTATTAGCCATATTTTACTTCTATTATCGCTAGAACTATAATAATTATACTTATTACTCCCGATATTATCAATATAACATGCATTATTACCGAAATAATGCAGTTATTATCGCTAGAACTGTAATAAATATACTTTCTACTGTCATTGTCATCAATATAACATGCATTATTGCCCATATTATGTAGTTATTATCGATAGAACTATAATAAATATACTTATTACTTTTATTATTATCAATATGACATGCATTATTACGCATATTATGCAGTTATTATCGCTAGAACTATAATAAATATACGTATTACTTTTATGATCATCAATATAACATGCATTATTACCCATATTATGCAGTTATTGTCGCTAGAACTGCAATAATTATACTTATTACTTATATTATTATCAATATAACATGCATTATTACCCATATTATGCAGTTATTATCGCTAGAACTATAATAAATATACGTATTACTTTTATTATCATCAATATAACATGCATTATTACCAATATTATGCAGCTATTATCGATAGAACTGTAATAAATATACTTATTACTTTTATTATTATCAATATAACATGCACTATTAGCCATATTTTACTATTATTATCGCTAGAACTGTAATAATTATACTTATTGCTCCCGATATTATCAATATAACATGCATTATTAGCCATATTGTACTATTATTATATCTAGAACTATAATAATTATACTTATTACTCCCGATATTATCAATATAACATGCATTATTTCCCATATAATGCAGTTATTATCGCTACAACTGTAATAAATATACTCACTACTTTCATTATCATCAATATAACATGCATTATTACCCATATTATGCAGTTATTATTCATAGAACTATAATAAATATACTTATTACTTTTATTATTATCAATATAACATGCATTATTAACCATATTATGCAGTTATCATCGATAGATCTGTACTAAATATACTTACTACTTTCATTATCATCAATATAACATGCATTATTGCCCATATTATGCAGTTATTGTCGCTAGAACTGCAATAATTATACTTATTACTTATATTATTATCAATATAACATGCATTATTACCCATATTATGCAGTTATTGTCGCTAGAACTGCAATAATTATACTTATTACTTATATTATTATCAATATAACATGCATTATTACCCATATTATGCAGTTATTGTCGCTAGAACTGCAATAATTATACTTATTACTTATATTATTATCAATATAACATGCATTATTGCCCATATTATGCAGTTATTATCGATAGTACTATAATAAATATACTTATTACTATTATTATTATTAATATAACATGCACTATTAGCCATATTGTAATATTATTATCGCTAGAACTATAATAGTTATACTTATTACTCCCGATATTATCAATATAACATGCATTATTACGCATGTAATGCAGTTATTATCGCTACAACTGTAATAAATATACTTACAATTTTCATTATCATCAATATAACATGCATTATTACCCATATTATGCAGTTATAATCGCTAGAACTATAATAAATATACGTATTACTTTTATTATCAACAATATAACATGCATTATTACCAATATTATGCAGTTGTTATCGATAGAACTGTAATAATTATACTTATTACTTATATTATTATGAATATAACATGCATTATTACCCATATTATGCAGTTATTATCCCTAGAACTATAATAAATATACGCATTATTTTTATTATCATCAATATAACATGCATTATTACCAATATTATGCAGTTATTATCGATAGAACTGTAATAAATATACTTATTACTTTTATTATTATCAATATACCATGCACTATTAGCCATATTGTACTATTATTATCGCTAGAACTATAATAATTATACTTATTACTCCCGATATTATCAATATAACATGCATTATTACGCATATAATGCAGTTATTATCGCTAGAACTGTAATAAATATACTCACTACTTTCATTATCATCAATATAACATGCATTATTACCCATATTATGCAGTTATTATTGATAGAACTATAACAAATATACTTATTACTTTTATTATTATCAATATAACATGCATTATTAACCATATTATGCAGTTATCATCGATAGATCTGTACTAAATATACTTACTACTTTCATTATCATCAATATAACATGCATTATTGCCCATATTATGCAGTTATTGTCGCTGAACTGTAATAAATATACTTATTACTTTTATTAATATCAATATAACATGCACTATTAGCCATATTTTACTTCTATTATCGCTAGAACTATAATAATTATACTTATTACTCCCGATATTATCAATATAACATGCATTATTACCGAAATAATGCAGTTATTATCGCTAGAACTGTAATAAATATACCCACTACTGTCATTATCATCAATATAACATGCATTATTGCCCATATTATGCAGTTATTATCGATAGAACTATAATAAATATACTTATTACTTTTATTATTATCAATATGACATGCATTATTACGCATATTATGCAGTTATTATCGCTAGAACTGTAATAATTATACTCATTACTTATATTATTATCAATATAACATGTATTATTACCGATATTATGCAGTTATTATGGCTAGAACTATAATAAATATACGTATTACTTTTATTATCATCAATATAACATGCATTATTACCCATATTATGCAGTTATTGTCGCTAGAACTGTGATAATTATACTTATTACTTATATTATTATCAATATAACATGCATTATTACCAATATTATGCTGTTATTATCGAGAGAACTGTAATAAATATACTTATTACTTTTATTATTATCAATATAACATGCACTATTAGCCATATTGTACTATTATTATCGCTAGAACTATAATAATTATACTTATTACTCCCGATATTATCAATATAACATGCATTATTACCCATATTATGCAGTTATTATCGATAGTACTATAATAAATATACTTATTACTATTGTTATTATCAATATAACATGCATTATTACCCATATTATGCAGTTATTATCGCTAGAACTGTAATAAATATACCTACAACTTTCATTATCATCAATATAACATGCATTATTACCCATATTATGCAGTTATTGTCGCTGAACTGTAATAATTATACTTATTACTTATATTATTATCAATATAACATGCATTATTACCCATATTATGCAGTTATTATCGCTAGAACTATAAAAAATATACGTATTACTTTTATTATCATCAATATAACATGCATTATTACCAATATTATGCAGTTATTATCGATAGAACTGTAATAATTATACTTATTACTTATATTATTATCAATATAACATGCATTATTACCCATATTATGCAGTTATTATCGCTAGAACTTTAATAAATATACGCATTATTTTTATTATCATCAATATAACATGCAATATTACCAATATTATGCAGTTATTATCGATAGAACTGTAATAAATATACTTATTACTTTTATTATTATCAATATAACATGCACTATTAGCCATATTGTACTATTATTATCGCTAGAACTATAATAATTATACTTATTACTCCCGATATTATCAATATAACATGCATTATTAGCCATATTGTACTATTATTATATCTAGAACTATAATAATTATACTTATTACTCCCGATATTATCAATATAACATGCATTATTTCCCATATAATGCAGTTATTATCGCTAGAACTGTAATAATTATACTCATTACTTATATTATTCTCAATATGACATGCATTATTACCCATATTATGCAGTTATAATCGCTAGAACTATAATAAATATACGTATTACTTTTATTATCATCAATATAACATGCATTATTACCAATATTATGCAGTTATTATCGATAGAACTGTAATAATTATACTTATTACTTATATTATTATCAATATAACATGCATTATTACCCATATTATGCAGTTAGTATCGCTAGAACTATAATAAATATACGCATTATTTTTATTATCATCAATATAACATGCATTATTACCAATATTATGCAGTTATTATCGATAGAACTGTAATAAATATACTTATTACTTTTATTATTATCAATATGACATGCATTATTACGCATATTATGCAGTTATTATCGCTAGAACTGTAATAATTATACTCATTACTTATATTATTATCAATATAACATGTATTATTACCGATATTATGCGGTTATTATGGCTAGAACTATAATAAATATACGTATTACTTTTATTATCATCAATATAACATGCATTATTACCCATATTATGCAGTTATTGTCGCTAGAACTGTGATAATTATACTTATTACTTATATTATTATCAATATAACATGCATTATTACCAATATTATGCTGTTATTATCGAGAGAACTGTAATAAATATACTTATTACTTTTATTATTATCAATATAACATGCACTATTAGCCATATTGTACTATTATTATCGCTAGAACTATAATAATTATACTTATTACTCCCGATATTATCAATATAACATGCATTATTACCCATATTATGCAGTTATTATCGATAGTACTATAATAAATATACTTATTACTTTTATTATTATCAATGTAACATGCATTATTACCCATATTATGCAGTTATTATCGCTAGAGCTGTAATAAATATACTTACAACTTTCATTATCATCAATATAACATGCATTATTACCCACATTATGCAGTTATTATCGATAGAACTATAATAAATATACTTATTACTATTATTATTATCAATATAACATGCATTACTACCCATATTATGCAGTTCTTATCGCTAGAACTGTATTAATTATACTTATTACTTATATTATTATCAATATGACATGCATTATTACCCATATTATGCAGTTATTATCGATAGAAGTGTAATAAATATACTCATTACTTTTATTATTATCAATGTAACATGCACTATTATCCATATTGTACTATTATTATCGCAGAACTATAATAATTATACTTATTACTCCCGATATTATCAATATAACATGCATTATTACCCATATAATGCAGTTATAATCGCTAGAACTATAATAAATATACGTATTACTTTTATTATTATCAATATAATATGCATTATTACCCATATAATGGAGTTATTGTCGCTAGAACTGTAATAATTATACATATTACTTATATTATTATCAATATAACATGCATTATTACCCATATAATGCAGTTATTATCGACAGAGGTATAATAAATATACTTATTACTTCTATTATTATCAATATAACATGAACTATTAGCCATATTTTACTATTATTATTGCTAGAACTATAATAATTATACTTATTAATCCCGATATCATCAATATAACATGCATTATTACCCATATAATGCAGTTATTATCGCTAGAACTGTAATAAATATACTTACAACTTTCATTATCATCAATATAACATGCATTATTACCCATATTACGCAGTTATTATTGCTAGAACTGTAAAAATTATACTCAGTACTTATATTATTCTCAATATGACATGCATTATTACCCATATTTTACTATTATTATCGCTAGAACTATAAGAATTATACTTCTTACTCCCGATGTTAGCAATATAACATGCATTATTACCGAAATAATGCAGTTATTATCGCTGGAACTGTAATAAATATACTCACTACTGTCATTATCATCCATATAACATGCATCATTGGCCATATTATGCAGTTATTATCGACAGAACTATAATAAATATACTTATTACTTTTATTATTATCAATATAACATGCATTATTACCCATATTATGCAGTTATTATCGATAGAACTATAATAAATATACTTATTACTTTTATTATTATCAATATAACATGCATTATTACGCATGTAATGCAGTTATTATCGCTAGAACTGTAATAAATATACTTACAACTTTCATTATCATCAATATAACATGCATTATTACCCATATTATGCAGTTATTATCGCTAGAACTGTAATAAATATACTTACAACTTTCATTATCATCAATATGACATGCATTATTACCCATATTATGCAGTTATTATCGATAGTACTATAATAAATATACTTATTACTATTATTATTATCAATATAACATGCATTATTACCCATATTATGCAGTTATTATCGCTAGAACTATAATAAATATACGCATTATTTTTATTATCATCAATATAACATGCATTATTACCAATATTATGCAGTTATTGTCGCTGAACTGTAATAATTATACTTATTACTTATATTATTATCAATATAACATGCATTATTACCCATATTATGCAGTTATTATCGCTAGAACTATAATAAATATACGTATTACTTTTATTATCATCAATATAACATGCATTATTACCAATATTATGCAGTTATTATTGATAGAACTGTAATAAATATACTTATTACTTTTATTATTATCAATATAACATGCACTATTAGCCATATTGTAATATTATTATCGATAGTACTATTATAAATATACTTATTACTATTATTATTATCAATATAACATGCATTATTACCCATATTATGCAGTTATTATCGCTAGAACTGTAATAATTATACTCATTACTTATATTATTCTCAATATGACATGCATTATTACCCATATTATGCAGTTATAATCGCTAGAACTATAATAAATATACGTATTACTTTTATTATCATCAATATAACATGCATTATTACCAATATTATGCAGTTATTATCGATAGTACTATAATAAATATACTTATTACTATTATTATTATCAATATAACATGCATTATTACCCATATTATGCAGTTATTATCGCTAGAACTGTAATAAATATACTTACAACTTTCATTATCATCAATATAACATGCATTATTACCCATATTATGCAGTTATTATCGATAGAACTATAATAAATATACTTATTACTATTATTATTATCAATATAACTTGCATTATTACCCATACTATGCAGTTATTGTCGCTAGAACTGTAATAAATATACTTACAACTTTCATTATCATCAATATAACATGCATTATTACCCATATTATGCAGTTATTATCGATAGTACTATAATAAATATACTTATTACTATTATTATTATCAATATAACATGCATTGTTACCCATATTATGCAGTTATTATCGCTGGAACTGTAATAAATATACCTACAACTTTCATTATCATCAATATAACATGCATTATTACCCATGTTATGCAGTTATTATCGCTAGAACTGTAATAATTATACTCATTACTTATATTATTCTCAATATGACATGCATTATTACCCATATTATGCAGTTATAATCGCTAGAACTATAATAAATATACGTATTACTTTTATTATCATCAATATAACATGCATTATTACCAATATTATGCAGTTATTATCGATAGAACTGTAATAATTATACTTACTACTTATATTATTATCAATATAACATGCATTATTACCCATATTATGCAGTTATTATCGCTAGAACTATAATAAATATACTTACAACTTTCATTACCATCAATATAACATGCATTATTACCCATATTATGCAGTTATTATCGATAGTACCAGAATAAATATACTTATTACTATTATTATTATCAATATAACATGCATTATTGCCCATATTATGCAGTTATTATCGATAGTACTATAATAAATATACTTATTACTATTATTATTATCAATATAACATGCACTATTAGCCATATTGTAATATTATTATCGCTAGAACTATAATAATTATACTTATTACTCCCGATATTATCAATATAACATGCATTATTACGCATGTGATGCAGTTATTATCGCTAGAACTGTAATAAATATACTTACAACTTTCATTATCATCAATATAACATGCATTATTACCCATATTATGCAGTTATTATCGATAGAACTATAATAAATATACTTATTACTTTTATTATTATCAATATAACATGCATTATTACCCATATTATGCAGTTATTATCGCTAGAACTGTAATAAATATACTTACAACTTTCATTATCATCAATATAACATGCATTATTACCCATATTATGCAGTTATTATCGCTAGAACTGTAATAAATATACTTACAACTTTCATTATCATCAATATGACATGCATTATTACCCATATTATGCAGTTATTATCGATAGTACTATAATAAATATACTTATTACTATTATTATTATCAATATAACATGCATTATTACCCATATTATGCAGTTATTATCGCTAGAACTATAATAAATATACGCATTATTTTTATTATCATCAATATAACATGCATTATTACCAATATTATGCAGTTATTGTCGCTGAACTGTAATAATTATACTTATTACTTATATTATTATCAATATAACATGCATTATTACCCATATTATGCAGTTATTATCGCTAGAACTATAATAAATATACGTATTACTTTTATTATCATCAATATAACATGCATTATTACCAATATTATGCAGTTATTATTGATAGAACTGTAATAAATATACTTATTACTTTTATTATTATCAATATAACATGCACTATTAGCCATATTGTAATATTATTATCGATAGTACTATTATAAATATACTTATTACTATTATTATTATCAATATAACATGCATTATTACCCATATTATGCAGTTATTATCGCTAGAACTGTAATAATTATACTCATTACTTATATTATTCTCAATATGACATGCATTATTACCCATATTATGCAGTTATAATCGCTAGAACTATAATAAATATACGTATTACTTTTATTATCATCAATATAACATGCATTATTACCAATATTATGCAGTTATTATCGATAGTACTATAATAAATATACTTATTACTATTATTATTATCAATATAACATGCATTATTACCCATATTATGCAGTTATTATCGCTAGAACTGTAATAAATATACTTACAACTTTCATTATCATCAATATAACATGCATTATTACCCATATTATGCAGTTATTATCGATAGAACTATAATAAATATACTTATTACTATTATTATTATCAATATAACTTGCATTATTACCCATACTATGCAGTTATTGTCGCTAGAACTGTAATAAATATACTTACAACTTTCATTATCATCAATATAACATGCATTATCACCCATATTATGCAGTTATTATCGATAGTACTATAATAAATATACTTATTACTATTATTATTATCAATATAACATGCATTATTACCCATATTATGCAGTTATTATCGCTGGAACTGTAATAAATATACCTACAACTTTCATTATCATCAATATAACATGCATTATTACCCATGTTATGCAGTTATTATCGCTAGAACTGTAATAATTATACTCATTACTTATATTATTCTCAATATGACATGCATTATTACCCATATTATGCAGTTATAATCGCTAGAACTATAATAAATATACGTATTACTTTTATTATCATCAATATAACATGCATTATTACCCATATTATGCAGTTATTATCGATAGTACTATAATAAATATACTTATTACTATTATTATTATTAATATAACATGCACTATTAGCCATATTGTAATATTATTATCGCTAGAACTATAATAATTATACTTATTACTCCCGATATTATCAATATAACATGCATTATTACGCATGTAAAGCTGTTATTATCGCTAGAACTGTAATAAATATACTTACAACTTTCATTATCATCAATATAACCTGCATTATTACCCATATTATGCAGTTATTATCGATAGAACTATAATAAATATACTTATTACTATTATTATTATCAATATAACTTGCATTATTACCCATATTATGCAGTTATTATCTCTAGAACTGTAATAAATATACTTACAACTTTCATTATCATCAATATAACATGCATTATTACCCATATTAAGCAGTTATTATCGATAGTACTATTATAAATATACTTATTACTATTATTATTATCAATATAACATGCATTATTACCCATATTATGCAGTTATTATCGCTAGAACTGTAATAATTATACTCATTACTTATATTATTCTCAATATGACATGCATTATTACCCATATTATGCAGTTATAATCGCTAGAACTATAATAAATATACGTATTACTTTTATTATCATCAATATAACATGCATTATTACCAATATTATGCAGTTATTATCGATAGTACTATAATAAATATACTTATTACTATTATTATTATCAATATAACATGCATTATTACCCATATTATGCAGTTATTATCGCTAGAACTGTAATAAATATACCTACAACTTTCATTATCATCAAGATAACATGCATTATTACCCATATTATGCAGTTATTGACGCTGAACTATAATAATTATACTTATTACTCCCGATATTATCAATATAACATGCATTATTACGCATGTAATGCAGTTATTATCGCTAGAACTGTAATAAATATACTTATTACTTATATTATTATCAATATAACATGCATTATTACCCATATTATGCAGTTATTATCGCTAGAACTATAATAAATATACGTATTACTTTCATTATCATCAATATAACATGCATTATTACCCATATTATGCAGTTATTATCGATAGTACCAGAATAAATATACTTATTACTATTATTATTATCAATATGACATGCATTATTGCCCATATTATGCAGTTATTATCGATAGTACTATAATAAATATACTTATTACTATTATTATTATTAATATAACATGCACTATTAGCCATATTGTAATATTATTATCGCTAGAACTATAATAATTATACTTATTACTCCCGATATTATCAATATAACATGCATTATTACGCATGTGATGCAGTTATTATCGCTAGAACTGTAATAAATATACTTACAACTTTCATTATCATCAATATAACATGCATTATTACCCATATTATGCAGTTATTATCGATAGAACTATAATAAATATACTTATTACTTATATTATTATCAATATAACATGCATTATTACCCATATTATGCAGTTATTATCGCTAGAACTATAATAAATATACTTACAACTTTCATTACCATCAATATAACATGCATTATTACCCATATTATGCAGTTATTATCGATAGTACCAGAATAAATATACTTATTACTATTATTATTATCAATATAACATGCATTATTGCCCATATTATGCAGTTATTATCGATAGTACTATAATAAATATACTTATTACTATTATTATTATCAATATAACATGCACTATTAGCCATATTGTAATATTATTATCGCTAGAACTATAATAATTATACTTATTACTCCCGATATTATCAATATAACATGCATTATTACGCATGTGATGCAGTTATTATCGCTAGAACTGTAATAAATATACTTACAACTTTCATTATCATCAATATAACATGCATTATTACCCATATTATGCAGTTATTATCGATAGAACTATAATAAATATACTTATTACTATTATTATTATCAATATAACTTGCATTATTACCCATATTATGCAGTTATTATCGCTAGAACTGTAATAAATATACTTACAACTTTCATTACCATCAATATAACATGCATTATTACCCATATTATGCAGTTATTATCGATAGTACTATTATAAATATACTTATTACTATTATTATTATCAATATAACATGCATTATTACCCATATTATGTAGTTATTATCGCTAGAACTGTAATAAATATACCTACAGCTTTCATTATCATCAATATAACATGCATTATTACCCATATTATGCTGTTATTATCGCTAGAACTGTAATAATTATACTCATTACTTATATTATTCTCAATATGACATGCATTATTACCCATATTATGCAGTTATAATCGCTAGAACTATAATAAATATACGTATTACTTTTATTATCATCAATATAACATGCATTATTACCCATATTATGCAGTTATTATCGCTAGAACTATAATAAATATACGCATTATTTTTATTATCATCAATATAACATGCATTATTACCAATATTATGCAGTTATTATCGATAGAACTGTAATAAATATACTTACAACTTTCATTATCATCAATATAACATGCATTATTACCCATATTATGCAGTTATTATCGATAGTACTATAATAAATATACTTATTACTATTATTATTATCAATATAACATGCATTATTACCCATATTATGCAGTTATTTTCGCTAGAACTATAATATATATACGCATTATTTTTATTATCATCAATATAACATGCATTATTACCAATATTATGCAGTTATTGTCGCTGAACTGTAATAATTATACTTATTACTTATATTATTATCAATATAACATGCATTATTACCCATATTATGCAGTTATTGTCGCTAGAACTGCAATAATTATACCTATTACTTATATTATTATCAATATAACATGCATTATTGCCCATATTATGCAGTTATTATCGATAGTACTATAATAAATATACTTATTACTATTATTATTATTAATATAACATGCACTATTAGCCATATTGTAATATTATTATCGCTAGAACTATAATAATTATACTTATTACTCCCGATATTATCAATATAACATGCATTATTACGCATGTAAAGCTGTTATTATCGCTAGAACTGTAATAAATATACTTACAACTTTCATTATCATCAATATAACCTGCATTATTACCCATATTATGCAGTTATTATCGATAGAACTGTAATAATTATACTCATTACTTATATTATTCTCAATATGACATGCATTATTACCCATATTATGCAGTTATAATCGCTAGAACTATAATAAATATACGTATTACTTTTATTATCATCAATATAACATGCATTATTACCAATATTATGCAGTTATTATCGATAGTACTATAATAAATATACTTATTACTATTATTATTATCAATATAACATGCATTATTACCCATATTATGCAGTTATTATCGCTGGAACTGTAATAAATATACCTACAACTTTCATTATCATCAATATAACATGCATTATTACCAATATTATGCAGTTATTATCGATAGAACTGTAATAATTATACTTATTACTTATATTATTATCAATATAACATGCATTATTACCCATATTATGCAGTTATTATCGCTGGAACTATAATAAATATACGCATTATTTTTATTATCATCAATATAACATGCATTATTACCAATATTATGCAGTTATTATCGATAGAACTGTAATAAATATACTTACAACTTTCATTATCATCAATATAACATGCATTATTACCCATATTATGCAGTTATTATCGATAGTACCAGAATAAATATACTTATTACTATTATTATTATCAATATAACATGCATTATTGCCCATATTATGCAGTTATTATCGATAGTACTATAATAAATATACTTATTACTATTATTATTATTAATATAACATGCACTATTAGCCATATTGTAATATTATTATCGCTAGAACTATAATAATTATACTTATTACTCCCGATATTATCAATATAACATGCATTATTACGCATGTGATGCAGTTATTATCGCTAGAACTGTAATAAATATACTTACAACTTTCATTATCATCAATATAACATGCATTATTACCCACATTATGCAGTTATTATCGATAGAACTATAATAAATATACTTATTACTATTATTATTATCAATATAACTTGCATTATTACCCATATTATGCAGTTATAATCGCTAGAACTATAATAAATATACGTATTACTTTTATTATCATCAATATAACATGCATTATTACCCATATTATGCAGTTATTATCGATAGTACTATAATAAATATACTTATTACTATTATTATTATCAATATAACATGCATTATTACCCATATTATGCAGTTATTATCGCTAGAACTATAATATATATACGCATTATTTTTATTATCATCAATATAACATGCATTATTACCAATATTATGCAGTTATTGTCGCTGAACTGTAATAATTATACTTATTACTTATATTATTATCAATATAACATGCATTATTACCCATATTATGCAGTTATTGTCGCTAGAACTGCAATAATTATACCTATTACTTATATTATTATCAATATAACATGCATTATTGCCCATATTATGCAGTTATTATCGATAGTACTATAATAAATATACTTATTACTATTATTATTATTAATATAACATGCACTATTAGCCATATTGTAATATTATTATCGCTAGAACTATAATAATTATACTTATTACTCCCGATATTATCAATATAACATGCATTATTACGCATGTAAAGCAGTTATTATCGCTAGAACTGTAATAAATATACTTACAACTTTCATTATCATCAATATAACCTGCATTATTACCCATATTATGCAGTTATTATCGATAGAACTATAATAAATATACTTATTACTATTATTATTATCAATATAACTTGCATTATTACCCATATTATGCAGTTATTATCGCTAGAACTGTAATAAATATACTTACAACTTTCATTACCATCAATATAACATGCATTATTACCCATATTATGCAGTTATTATCGATAGTACTATTATAAATGTACTTATTACTATTATTATTATCAATATAACATGCATTATTACCCATATTATGTAGTTATTATCGCTAGAACTGTAATAAATATACCTACAGCTTTCATTATCATCAATATAACATGCATTATTACCCATATTATGCTGTTATTATCGCTAGAACTGTAATAATTATACTCATTACTTATATTATTCTCAATATGACATGCATTATTACCCATATTATGCAGTTATAATCGCTAGAACTATAATAAATATACGTATTACTTTTATTATCATCAATATAACATGCATTATTACCCATATTATGCAGTTATTATCGCTAGAACTATAATAAATATACGCATTATTTTTATTATCATCAATATAACATGCATTATTACCAATATTATGCAGTTATTATCGATAGAACTGTAATAAATATACTTACAACTTTCATTATCATCAATATAACATGCATTATTACCCATATTATGCAGTTATTATCGATAGTACTATAATAAATATACTTATTACTATTATTATTATCAATATAACATGCATTATTACCCATATTATGCAGTTATTATCGCTAGAACTATAATATATATACGCATTATTTTTATTATCATCAATATAACATGCATTATTACCAATATTATGCAGTTATTGTCGCTGAACTGTAATAATTATACTTATTACTTATATTATTATCAATATAACATGCATTATTACCCATATTATGCAGTTATTGTCGCTAGAACTGCAATAATTATACCTATTACTTATATTATTATCAATATAACATGCATTATTGCCCATATTATGCAGTTATTATCGATAGTACTATAATAAATATACTTATTACTATTATTATTATTAATATAACATGCACTATTAGCCATATTGTAATATTATTATCGCTAGAACTATAATAATTATACTTATTACTCCCGATATTATCAATATAACATGCATTATTACGCATGTAAAGCTGTTATTATCGCTAGAACTGTAATAAATATACTTACAACTTTCATTATCATCAATATAACCTGCATTATTACCCATATTATGCAGTTATTATCGATAGAACTATAATAAATATACTTATTACTATTATTATTATCAATATAACTTGCATTATTACCCATATTATGCAGTTATTATCTCTAGAACTGTAATAAATATACTTACAACTTTCATTATCATCAATATAACATGCATTATTACCCATATTATGCAGTTATTATCGATAGTACTATTATAAATATACTTATTACTATTATTATTATCAATATAACATGCATTATTACCCATATTATGCAGTTATTATCGCTAGAACTGTAATAATTATACTCATTACTTATATTATTCTCAATATGACATGCATTATTACCCATATTATGCAGTTATAATCGCTAGAACTATAATAAATATACGTATTACTTTTATTATCATCAATATAACATGCATTATTACCAATATTATGCAGTTATTATCGATAGTACTATAATAAATATACTTATTACTATTATTATTATCAATATAACATGCATTATTACCCATATTATGCAGTTATTATCGCTAGAACTGTAATAAATATACCTACAACTTTCATTATCATCAAGATAACATGCATTATTACCCATATTATGCAGTTATTGACGCTGAACTATAATAATTATACTTATTACTCCCGATATTATCAATATAACATGCATTATTACGCATGTAATGCAGTTATTATCGCTAGAACTGTAATAAATATACTTATTACTTATATTATTATCAATATAACATGCATTATTACCCATATTATGCAGTTATTATCGCTAGAACTATAATAAATATACGTATTACTTTCATTATCATCAATATAACACGCATTATTACCCATATTATGCAGTTATTATCGATAGTACTATAATAAATATACTTATTACTATTATTATTATCAATATAACATGCATTATTACCCATATTATGCAGTTATTATCGCTAGAACTATAATAAATATACGCATTATTTTTATTATCATCAATATAACATGCATTATTACCAATATTATGCAGTTATTGTCGCTGAACTGCAATAATTATACTTATTACTTATATTCTTATCAATGTAACATGCATTATTACCCATATTCTGCAGTTATTGTCGCTAGAACTGCAATAATTATACTTATTACTTATATTATTATCAATATAACATGCATTATTGCCCATATTATGCAGTTATTATCGATAGTACTATAATAAATATACTTATTACTATTATTATTATCAATTTAACTTGCATTATTACCCATATTATGCAGTTATTATCGCTAGAACTGTAATAAATATACTTACAACTTTCATTATCATCAATATAACATGCATTATTACCCATATTATGCAGTTATTGTCGCTGAACTGTAATAATTATACTTATTACTTATATTGTTATCAATATAACATGCATTATTACCCATATTATGCAGTTATTATCGATAGTACTATAATAAATATACTTATTACTATTATTATTATCAATATAACATGCATTATTACCCATACTATGCAGTTATTATCGCTAGAACTGTAATGAATATACGCATTATTTTTATTATCATCAATATAACATGCATTATTACCAATATTATGCAGTTATTGTCGCTGAACTGTAATAATTATACTTATTACTTATATTATTATCAATATAACATGCATTATTACCCATATTATGCAGCTATTGTCGCTAGAACTGCAATAATTATACTTATTACTTATATTACTATCAATATAACATGCATTATTGCCCATATTATGCAGTTATTATCGATAGTACTATAATAAATATACTTATTACTATTATTATTAACAATATAACATGCATTATTACGCATGTAATGCAGTTATTATCGCTAGAACTGTAATAAATATACTTACAACTTTCATTATCATCAATATAACATGCATTATTACCCATATTATGGAGTTATTATCGCTAGAACTGTAATAAATATACTTACAACTTTCATTATCATCAATATGACATGCATTATTACCCATATTATGCAGTTATTATCGATAGTACTATTATAAATATACTTATTACTATTATTATTATCAATATAACATGCATTATTACCCATATTATGCAGTTATTATCGCTAGAACTGTAATAATTATACTCATTACTTATATTATTCTCAATATGACATGCATTATTACCCATATTATGCAGTTATAATCGCTAGAACTATAATAAATATACGTGTTACTTTAATTATCATTAATATAACATGCATTATTACCAATATTATGCAGTTATTATCGATAGAACTGTAATAATTATACTTATTGCTTATATTATTATCAATATAACATCATTATTACCCATATTATGCAGTTATTATCGCTAGAACTATAATAAATATACGCATTATTTTTATTATCATCAATATAACATGCATTATTACCAATATTATGCAGTTATTGTCGCTGAACTGTAATAATTATACTTATTACTTATATTATTATCAATGTAACATGCATTATTACCCATATTCTGCAGTTATTGTCGCTAGAACTGCAATAATTATACTTATTACTTATATTATTATCAATATAACATGCATTATTGCCCATATTATGCAGTTATTATCGATAGTACTATAATAAATATACTTATTACTATTATTATTATTAATATAACATGCACTATTAGCCATATTGTAATATTATTATCGCTAGAACTCTAATAATTATACTTATTACTCCCGATATTATCAATATAACATGCATTATTACGCATGTAATGCAGTTATTATCGCTAGAACTGTAATAAATATACTTACAACTTTCATTATCATCAATATAACATGCATTATTACCCATATTATGCAGTTATTATCGCTAGAACTATAATAAATATACGCATTATTTTTATTGTCATCAATATAACATGCATTATTACCAATATTATGCAGTTATTGTCGCTGAACTGTAATAATTATACTTATTACTTATATTATTATCAATATAACATGCATTATTACCCATATTATGCAGCTATTGTCGCTAGAACTGCAATAATTATACTTATTACTTATATTATTATCAATATAACATGCATTATTGCCCATATTATGCAGTTATTATCGATAGTACTATAATAAATATACTAATTACTATTATTATTATTAATATAACATGCACTATTAGCCATATTGTAATATTATTATCGCTAGAACTATAATAATTATACTTATTACTCCCGATATTATCAATATAACATGCATTATTACGCATGTAATGCAGTTATTATCGCTAGAACTGTAATAAATATACTTACAACTTTCATTACCATCAATATAACATGCATTATTACCCATATTATGCAGTTATTATCGATAGTACTATTATAAATATACTTATTACTATTATTATTATCAATATAACATGCATTATTACCCATATTATGTAGTTATTATCGCTAGAACTGTAATAAATATACCTACAGCTTTCATTATCATCAATATAACATGCATTATTACCCATATTATGCTGTTATTATCGCTAGAACTGTAATAATTATACTCATTACTTATATTATTCTCAATATGACATGCATTATTACCCATATTATGCAGTTATAATCGCTAGAACTATAATAAATATACGTATTACTTTTATTATCATCAATATAACATGCATTATTACCCATATTATGCAGTTATTATCGCTAGAACTATAATAAATATACGCATTATTTTTATTATCATCAATATAACATGCATTATTACCAATATTATGCAGTTATTATCGATAGAACTGTAATAAATATACTTACAACTTTCATTATCATCAATATAACATGCATTATTACCCATATTATGCAGTTATTATCGATAGTACTATAATAAATATACTTATTACTATTATTATTATCAATATAACATGCATTATTACCCATATTATGCAGTTATTTTCGCTAGAACTATAATATATATACGCATTATTTTTATTATCATCAATATAACATGCATTATTACCAATATTATGCAGTTATTGTCGCTGAACTGTAATAATTATACTTATTACTTATATTATTATCAATATAACATGCATTATTACCCATATTATGCAGTTATTGTCGCTAGAACTGCAATAATTATACCTATTACTTATATTATTATCAATATAACATGCATTATTGCCCATATTATGCAGTTATTATCGATAGTACTATAATAAATATACTTATTACTATTATTATTATTAATATAACATGCACTATTAGCCATATTGTAATATTATTATCGCTAGAACTATAATAATTATACTTATTACTCCCGATATTATCAATATAACATGCATTATTACGCATGTAAAGCTGTTATTATCGCTAGAACTGTAATAAATATACTTACAACTTTCATTATCATCAATATAACCTGCATTATTACCCATATTATGCAGTTATTATCGATAGAACTGTAATAATTATACTCATTACTTATATTATTCTCAATATGACATGCATTATTACCCATATTATGCAGTTATAATCGCTAGAACTATAATAAATATACGTATTACTTTTATTATCATCAATATAACATGCATTATTACCAATATTATGCAGTTATTATCGATAGTACTATAATAAATATACTTATTACTATTATTATTATCAATATAACATGCATTATTACCCATATTATGCAGTTATTATCGCTGGAACTGTAATAAATATACCTACAACTTTCATTATCATCAATATAACATGCATTATTACCAATATTATGCAGTTATTATCGATAGAACTGTAATAATTATACTTATTACTTATATTATTATCAATATAACATGCATTATTACCCATATTATGCAGTTATTATCGCTGGAACTATAATAAATATACGCATTATTTTTATTATCATCAATATAACATGCATTATTACCAATATTATGCAGTTATTATCGATAGAACTGTAATAAATATACTTACAACTTTCATTATCATCAATATAACATGCATTATTACCCATATTATGCAGTTATTATCGATAGTACCAGAATAAATATACTTATTACTATTATTATTATCAATATAACATGCATTATTGCCCATATTATGCAGTTATTATCGATAGTACTATAATAAATATACTTATTACTATTATTATTATTAATATAACATGCACTATTAGCCATATTGTAATATTATTATCGCTAGAACTATAATAATTATACTTATTACTCCCGATATTATCAATATAACATGCATTATTACGCATGTGATGCAGTTATTATCGCTAGAACTGTAATAAATATACTTACAACTTTCATTATCATCAATATAACATGCATTATTACCCACATTATGCAGTTATTATCGATAGAACTATAATAAATATACTTATTACTATTATTATTATCAATATAACTTGCATTATTACCCATATTATGCAGTTATAATCGCTAGAACTATAATAAATATACGTATTACTTTTATTATCATCAATATAACATGCATTATTACCCATATTATGCAGTTATTATCGATAGTACTATAATAAATATACTTATTACTATTATTATTATCAATATAACATGCATTATTACCCATATTATGCAGTTATTATCGCTAGAACTATAATATATATACGCATTATTTTTATTATCATCAATATAACATGCATTATTACCAATATTATGCAGTTATTGTCGCTGAACTGTAATAATTATACTTATTACTTATATTATTATCAATATAACATGCATTATTACCCATATTATGCAGTTATTGTCGCTAGAACTGCAATAATTATACCTATTACTTATATTATTATCAATATAACATGCATTATTGCCCATATTATGCAGTTATTATCGATAGTACTATAATAAATATACTTATTACTATTATTATTATTAATATAACATGCACTATTAGCCATATTGTAATATTATTATCGCTAGAACTATAATAATTATACTTATTACTCCCGATATTATCAATATAACATGCATTATTACGCATGTAAAGCAGTTATTATCGCTAGAACTGTAATAAATATACTTACAACTTTCATTATCATCAATATAACCTGCATTATTACCCATATTATGCAGTTATTATCGATAGAACTATAATAAATATACTTATTACTATTATTATTATCAATATAACTTGCATTATTACCCATATTATGCAGTTATTATCGCTAGAACTGTAATAAATATACTTACAACTTTCATTACCATCAATATAACATGCATTATTACCCATATTATGCAGTTATTATCGATAGTACTATTATAAATGTACTTATTACTATTATTATTATCAATATAACATGCATTATTACCCATATTATGTAGTTATTATCGCTAGAACTGTAATAAATATACCTACAGCTTTCATTATCATCAATATAACATGCATTATTACCCATATTATGCTGTTATTATCGCTAGAACTGTAATAATTATACTCATTACTTATATTATTCTCAATATGACATGCATTATTACCCATATTATGCAGTTATAATCGCTAGAACTATAATAAATATACGTATTACTTTTATTATCATCAATATAACATGCATTATTACCCATATTATGCAGTTATTATCGCTAGAACTATAATAAATATACGCATTATTTTTATTATCATCAATATAACATGCATTATTACCAATATTATGCAGTTATTATCGATAGAACTGTAATAAATATACTTACAACTTTCATTATCATCAATATAACATGCATTATTACCCATATTATGCAGTTATTATCGATAGTACTATAATAAATATACTTATTACTATTATTATTATCAATATAACATGCATTATTACCCATATTATGCAGTTATTATCGCTAGAACTATAATATATATACGCATTATTTTTATTATCATCAATATAACATGCATTATTACCAATATTATGCAGTTATTGTCGCTGAACTGTAATAATTATACTTATTACTTATATTATTATCAATATAACATGCATTATTACCCATATTATGCAGTTATTGTCGCTAGAACTGCAATAATTATACCTATTACTTATATTATTATCAATATAACATGCATTATTGCCCATATTATGCAGTTATTATCGATAGTACTATAATAAATATACTTATTACTATTATTATTATTAATATAACATGCACTATTAGCCATATTGTAATATTATTATCGCTAGAACTATAATAATTATACTTATTACTCCCGATATTATCAATATAACATGCATTATTACGCATGTAAAGCTGTTATTATCGCTAGAACTGTAATAAATATACTTACAACTTTCATTATCATCAATATAACCTGCATTATTACCCATATTATGCAGTTATTATCGATAGAACTATAATAAATATACTTATTACTATTATTATTATCAATATAACTTGCATTATTACCCATATTATGCAGTTATTATCTCTAGAACTGTAATAAATATACTTACAACTTTCATTATCATCAATATAACATGCATTATTACCCATATTATGCAGTTATTATCGATAGTACTATTATAAATATACTTATTACTATTATTATTATCAATATAACATGCATTATTACCCATATTATGCAGTTATTATCGCTAGAACTGTAATAATTATACTCATTACTTATATTATTCTCAATATGACATGCATTATTACCCATATTATGCAGTTATAATCGCTAGAACTATAATAAATATACGTATTACTTTTATTATCATCAATATAACATGCATTATTACCAATATTATGCAGTTATTATCGATAGTACTATAATAAATATACTTATTACTATTATTATTATCAATATAACATGCATTATTACCCATATTATGCAGTTATTATCGCTAGAACTGTAATAAATATACCTACAACTTTCATTATCATCAAGATAACATGCATTATTACCCATATTATGCAGTTATTGACGCTGAACTATAATAATTATACTTATTACTCCCGATATTATCAATATAACATGCATTATTACGCATGTAATGCAGTTATTATCGCTAGAACTGTAATAAATATACTTATTACTTATATTATTATCAATATAACATGCATTATTACCCATATTATGCAGTTATTATCGCTAGAACTATAATAAATATACGTATTACTTTCATTATCATCAATATAACACGCATTATTACCCATATTATGCAGTTATTATCGATAGTACTATAATAAATATACTTATTACTATTATTATTATCAATATAACATGCATTATTACCCATATTATGCAGTTATTATCGCTAGAACTATAATAAATATACGCATTATTTTTATTATCATCAATATAACATGCATTATTACCAATATTATGCAGTTATTGTCGCTGAACTGCAATAATTATACTTATTACTTATATTCTTATCAATGTAACATGCATTATTACCCATATTCTGCAGTTATTGTCGCTAGAACTGCAATAATTATACTTATTACTTATATTATTATCAATATAACATGCATTATTGCCCATATTATGCAGTTATTATCGATAGTACTATAATAAATATACTTATTACTATTATTATTATCAATTTAACTTGCATTATTACCCATATTATGCAGTTATTATCGCTAGAACTGTAATAAATATACTTACAACTTTCATTATCATCAATATAACATGCATTATTACCCATATTATGCAGTTATTGTCGCTGAACTGTAATAATTATACTTATTACTTATATTGTTATCAATATAACATGCATTATTACCCATATTATGCAGTTATTATCGATAGTACTATAATAAATATACTTATTACTATTATTATTATCAATATAACATGCATTATTACCCATACTATGCAGTTATTATCGCTAGAACTGTAATGAATATACGCATTATTTTTATTATCATCAATATAACATGCATTATTACCAATATTATGCAGTTATTGTCGCTGAACTGTAATAATTATACTTATTACTTATATTATTATCAATATAACATGCATTATTACCCATATTATGCAGCTATTGTCGCTAGAACTGCAATAATTATACTTATTACTTATATTACTATCAATATAACATGCATTATTGCCCATATTATGCAGTTATTATCGATAGTACTATAATAAATATACTTATTACTATTATTATTAACAATATAACATGCATTATTACGCATGTAATGCAGTTATTATCGCTAGAACTGTAATAAATATACTTACAACTTTCATTATCATCAATATAACATGCATTATTACCCATATTATGGAGTTATTATCGCTAGAACTGTAATAAATATACTTACAACTTTCATTATCATCAATATGACATGCATTATTACCCATATTATGCAGTTATTATCGATAGTACTATTATAAATATACTTATTACTATTATTATTATCAATATAACATGCATTATTACCCATATTATGCAGTTATTATCGCTAGAACTGTAATAATTATACTCATTACTTATATTATTCTCAATATGACATGCATTATTACCCATATTATGCAGTTATAATCGCTAGAACTATAATAAATATACGTGTTACTTTAATTATCATTAATATAACATGCATTATTACCAATATTATGCAGTTATTATCGATAGAACTGTAATAATTATACTTATTGCTTATATTATTATCAATATAACATCATTATTACCCATATTATGCAGTTATTATCGCTAGAACTATAATAAATATACGCATTATTTTTATTATCATCAATATAACATGCATTATTACCAATATTATGCAGTTATTGTCGCTGAACTGTAATAATTATACTTATTACTTATATTATTATCAATGTAACATGCATTATTACCCATATTCTGCAGTTATTGTCGCTAGAACTGCAATAATTATACTTATTACTTATATTATTATCAATATAACATGCATTATTGCCCATATTATGCAGTTATTATCGATAGTACTATAATAAATATACTTATTACTATTATTATTATTAATATAACATGCACTATTAGCCATATTGTAATATTATTATCGCTAGAACTCTAATAATTATACTTATTACTCCCGATATTATCAATATAACATGCATTATTACGCATGTAATGCAGTTATTATCGCTAGAACTGTAATAAATATACTTACAACTTTCATTATCATCAATATAACATGCATTATTACCCATATTATGCAGTTATTATCGCTAGAACTATAATAAATATACGCATTATTTTTATTGTCATCAATATAACATGCATTATTACCAATATTATGCAGTTATTGTCGCTGAACTGTAATAATTATACTTATTACTTATATTATTATCAATATAACATGCATTATTACCCATATTATGCAGCTATTGTCGCTAGAACTGCAATAATTATACTTATTACTTATATTATTATCAATATAACATGCATTATTGCCCATATTATGCAGTTATTATCGATAGTACTATAATAAATATACTAATTACTATTATTATTATTAATATAACATGCACTATTAGCCATATTGTAATATTATTATCGCTAGAACTATAATAATTATACTTATTACTCCCGATATTATCAATATAACATGCATTATTACGCATGTAATGCAGTTATTATCGCTAGAACTGTAATAAATATACTTACAACTTTCATTATCATCAATATAACATGCATTATTACCCATATTATGCAGTTATTATCGATAGAACTATAATAAATATACTTATTACTATTATTATTATCAATGTAACATGCATTATTACGCATGTAATGCAGTTATTATCGCTAGAACTGTCATAAATATACTTACAACTTTCATTATCATCAATATGACATGCATTATTACCCATATTATGCAGTTATTATCGATAGTACTATAATAAATATACTTATTACTATTATTATTATCAATATAACATGCATTATTATCCATATTATGCAGTTATTATCGCTAGAACTGTAATAAATATACCTACAACTTTCATTATCATCAATATAACATGCATTATTACCCATATTATGCAGTTATTATCGCTAGAACTATAATAAATATACGCATTATTTTTATTATCATCAATATAACATGCATTATTACCAATATTATGCAGTTATTATCGATAGAACTGTAATAAATATACTCACAACTTTCATTGTCATCAATACAACATGCATTATTACCCATATTATGCAGTTATTATCGATAGTACTATAATAAATATACTTATTACTATTATTATTATCAATATAACATGCATTATTACCCATATTATGCAGTTATTATCGCTTGAACTGTAATAAATATACGCATTATTTTTATTATCATCAATATAACATGCATTATTACCAATATTATGCAGTTATTGTCGCTGAACTGTAATAATTATACTTATTACTTATATTATTATCAATATAACATGCATTATTACCCATATTATGCAGTTATTGACGCTGAACTATAATAATTATACTTATTACTCCCGATATTATCAATATAACATGCATTATTACGCATGTAATGCAGTTATTATCGCTAGAACTGTAATAAATATACTTATTACTTATATTATTATCAATATAACATGCATTATTACCCATATTATGCAGTTATTATCGATAGAACTATAATAAATATACTTATTACTATTATTATTATCAATATAACATGCATTATTACGCATGTAATGCAGTTATTATCGCTAGAACTGTAATAAATATACTTACAACTTTCATTATCATCAATATAACATGCATTATTACCCATATTATGGAGTTATTATCGCTAGAACTGTAATAAATATACTTACAACTTTCATTATCATCAATATGACATGCATTATTACCCATATTATGCAGTTATTATCGATAGTACTATAATAAATATACTTATTACTATTATTATTATCAATATAACATGCATTATTACGCATGTAATGCAGTTATTATCGCTAGAACTGTAATAAATATACTTACAACTTTCATTATCATCAATATAACATGCATTATTACCCATATTATGGAGTTATTATCGCTAGAACTGTAATAAATATACTTACAACTTTCATTATCATCAATATGACATGCATTATTACCCATATTATGCAGTTATTATCGATAGTACTATAATAAATATACTTATTACTATTATTATTATCAATATAACATGCATTATTATCCATATTATGCAGTTATTATCGCTAGAACTGTAATAAGTATACCTACAACTTTCATTATCATCAATATAACATGCATTATTACCCATATTATGCAGTTATTATCGATAGAACTGTAATAAATATACTTACAACTTTCATTATCATCAATATAACATGCATTATTACCCATATTATGCAGTTATTATCGGTAGTACTATAATAAATATACTTATTACTATTATTATTATCAATATAACATGCATTATTACCCATATTATGCAGTTATTATCGCTAGAACTATAATAAATATACGCATTATTTTTATTATCATCAATATAACATGCATTATTACCAATATTATGCAGTTATTGTCGATAGAACTGTAATAAATATACTTACAACTTTCATTATCATCAATATAACATGCATTATTACCCATATTATGCAGTTATTATCGATAGTACTATAATAATTATACTTATTACTTATATTATTATCAATATAACATGCATTATTACCCATATTATGCAGTTATTATCGCTAGAACTATAATAAATATACGTATTACTTTCATTATCATCAATATAACATGCATTATTACCCATATTATGCAGTTATTATCGATAGTACTATTATAAATATACTTATTACTATTATTATTATCAATATAACATGCATTATTACCCATATTATGCAGTTATTATCGCTAGAACTGTAATAAATATACCTACAACTTTCATTATCATCAAGATAACATGCATTATTACCCATATTATGCAGTTATTATCGATAGAACTGTAATAAATATACTTACAACTTTCATTATCATCAATATGACATGCATTATTACCCATATTATGCAGTTATTATCGATAGTACTATAATAATTATACTTATTACTTATATTATTATCAATATAACATGCATTATTACCCATATTATGCAGTTATTATCGCTAGAACTATAATAAATATACGTATTACTATCATTATCATCAATATAACATGCATTATTACCCATATTATGCAGTTATTATCGATAGTACTATAATAAATATACTTATTACTATTATTATTATCAATATAACATGCATTATTACCCACATTATGCAGTTATTATCGCTAGAACTATAATAAATATACGCATTATTTTTATTATCATCAATATAACATGCATTATTACCAATATTATGCAGTTATTGTCGCTGAACTGTAATAATTATACTTATTACTTATATTATTATCAATATAACATGCATTATTACCCATATTATGCAGCTATTGTCGCTAGAACTGCAATAATTATACTTATTACTTATATTATTATCAATATAACATGCATTATTGCCCATATTATGCAGTTATTATCGATAGTACTATAATAAATATACTAATTACTATTATTATTATTAATATAACATGCACTATTAGCCATATTGTAATATTATTATCGCTAGAACTATAATAATTATACTTATTACTCCCGATATTATCAATATAACATGCATTATTACGCATGTAATGCAGTTATTATCGCTAGAACTGTAATAAATATACTTACAACTTTCATTATCATCAATATAACATGCATTATTACCCATATTATGCAGTTATTATCGATAGAACTATAATAAATATACTTATTACTATTATTATTATCAATGTAACATGCATTATTACGCATGTAATGCAGTTATTATCGCTAGAACTGTAATAAATATACTTACAACTTTCATTATCATCAATATAACATGCATTATTACCCATATTATGGAGTTATTATCGCTAGAACTGTAATAAATATACTTACAACTTTCATTATCATCAATATGACATGCATTATTACCCATATTATGCAGTTATTATCGATAGTACTATAATAAATATACTTATTACTATTATTATTATCAATATAACATGCATTATTATCCATATTATGCAGTTATTATCGCTAGAACTGTAATAAATATACCTACAACTTTCATTATCATCAATATAACATGCATTATTACCCATATTATGCAGTTATTATCGCTAGAACTATAATAAATATACGCATTATTTTTATTATCATCAATATAACATGCATTATTACCCATATTATGCAGTTATTATCGCTAGAACTGTAATAAATATACCTACAACTTTCATTATCATCAAGATAACATGCATTATTACCCATATTATGCAGTTATTATCGATAGAACTGTAATAAATATACTTACAACTTTCATTATCATCAATATGACATGCATTATTACCCATATTATGCAGTTATTATCGATAGTACTATAATAATTATACTTATTACTTATATTATTATCAATATAACATGCATTATTACCCATATTATGCAGTTATTATCGCTAGAACTATAATAAATATACGTATTACTATCATTATCATCAATATAACATGCATTATTACCCATATTATGCAGTTATTATCGATAGTACTATAATAAATATACTTATTACTATTATTATTATCAATATAACATGCATTATTACCCACATTATGCAGTTATTATGGCTAGAACTATAATAAATATACGCATTATTTTTATTATCATCAATATAACATGCATTATTACCAATATTATGCAGTTATTGTCGCTGAACTGTAATAATTATACTTATTACTTATATTATTATCAATATAACATGCATTATTACCCATATTATGCAGCTATTGTCGCTAGAACTGCAATAATTATACTTATTACTTATATTATTATCAATATAACATGCATTATTGCCCATATTATGCAGTTATTATCGATAGTACTATAATAAATATACTAATTACTATTATTATTATTAATATAACATGCACTATTAGCCATATTGTAATATTATTATCGCTAGAACTATAATAATTATACTTATTACTCCCGATATTATCAATATAACATGCATTATTACGCATGTAATGCAGTTATTATCGCTAGAACTGTAATAAATATACTTACAACTTTCATTATCATCAATATAACATGCATTATTACCCATATTATGCAGTTATTATCGATAGAACTATAATAAATATACTTATTACTATTATTATTATCAATGTAACATGCATTATTACGCATGTAATGCAGTTATTATCGCTAGAACTGTAATAAATATACTTACAACTTTCATTATCATCAATATAACATGCATTATTACCCATATTATGGAGTTATTATCGCTAGAACTGTAATAAATATACTTACAACTTTCATTATCATCAATATGACATACATTATTACCCATATTATGCAGTTATTATCGATAGTACTATAATAAATATACTTATTACTATTATTATTATCAATATAACATGCATTATTATCCATATTATGCAGTTATTATCGCTAGAACTGTAATAAATATACCTACAACTTTCATTATCATCAATATAACATGCATTATTACCCATATTATGCAGTTATTATCGCTAGAACTATAATAAATATACGCATTATTTTTATTATCATCAATATAACATGCATTATTACCAATATTATGCAGTTATTATCGATAGAACTGTAATAAATATACTCACAACTTTCATTATCATCAATACAACATGCATTATTACCCATATTATGCAGTTATTATCGATAGTACTATAATAAATATACTTATTACTATTATTATTATCAATATAACATGCATTATTACCCATATTATGCAGTTATTATCGCTAGAACTGTAATAAATATACGCATTATTTTTATTATCATCAATATAACATGCATTATTACCAATATTATGCAGTTATTGTCGCTGAACTGTAATAATTATACTTATTACTTATATTATTATCAATATAACATGCATTATTACCCATATTATGCAGTTATTGACGCTGAACTATAATAATTATACTTATTACTCCCGATATTATCAATATAACATGCATTATTACGCATGTAATGCAGTTATTGTCGCTAGAACTGCAATAATTATACCTATTACTTATATTATTATCAATATAACATGCATTATTGCCCATATTATGCAGTTATTATCGATAGTACTATAATAAATATACTTATTACTATTATTATTATTAATATAACATGCACTATTAGCCATATTGTAATATTATTATCGCTAGAACTATAATAATTATACTTATTACTCCCGATATTCTCAATATAACATGCATTATTACGCATGTAAAGCAGTTATTATCGCTAGAACTGTAATAAATATACTTACAACTTTCATTATCATCAATATAACCTGCATTATTACCCATATTATGCAGTTATTATCGATAGAACTATAATAAATATACTTATTACTATTATTATTATCAATATAACTTGCATTATTACCCATATTATGCAGTTATTATCGATAGTACTATTATAAATATACTTATTACTATTATTATTATCAATATAACATGCATTATTACCCATATTATGTAGTTATTATCGCTAGAACTGTAATGAATATACCTACAACTTTCATTATCATCAATATAACATGCATTATTACCCATATTATGCTGTTATTATCGCTAGAACTGTAATAATTATACTCATTACTTATATTATTCTCAATATAACATGCATTATTACCCATATTATGCTGTTATTATCGCTAGAACTGTAATAATTATACCCATTACTTATATTATTCTCAATATGACATGCATTATTACCCATATTATGCAGTTATAATCGCTAGAACTATAATAAATATACGCATTATTTTTATTATCATCAATATAACATGCATTATTACCAATATTATGCAGTTATTATCGATAGAACTGTAATAAATATACTTACAACTTTCATTATCATCAATATGACATGCATTATTACCCATATTATGCAGTTATTATCGATAGTACTATAATAAATATACTTATTACTATTATTATTATCAATATAACATGCATTGTTACGCATGTAATGCAGTTATTATCGCTAGAACTGTAATAAATATACTTACAACTTTCATTATCATCAATATAACATGCATTATTACCCATATTATGGAGTTATTATCGCTAGAACTGTAATAAATATACTTACAACTTTCATTATCATCAATATGACATGCATTATTACCCATATTATGCAGTTATTATCGATAGTACTATAATAAATATACTTATTACTATTATTATTATCAATATAACATGCATTATTATCCATATTATGCAGTTATTATCGCTAGAACTGTAATAAGTATACCTACAACTTTCATTATCATCAATATAACATGCATTATTACCCATATTATGCAGTTATTATCGCTAGAACTATAATAAATATACGCATTATTTTTATTATCATCAATATAACATGCATTATTACCAATATTATGCAGTTATTATCGATAGAACTGTAATAAATATACTTACAACTTTCATTATCATCAATATAACATGCATTATTACCCATATTATGCAGTTATTATCGATAGTACTATAATAAATATACTTATTACTATTATTATTATCAATATAACATGCATTATTACCCATATTATGCAGTTATTATCGCTAGAACTATAATAAATATACGCATTATTTTTATTATCATGAATATAACATGCATTATTACCAATATTATGCAGTTATTGTCGATAGAACTGTAATAAATATACTTACAACTTTCATTATCATCAATATAACATGCATTATTACCCATATTATGCAGTTATTATCGATAGTACTATAATAATTATACTTATTACTTATATTATTATCAATATAACATGCATTATTACCCATATTATGCAGTTATTATCGCTAGAACTATAATAAATATACGTATTACTTTTATTATCATCAATATAACATGTATTATTACCAATATTATGCAGTTATTATCGATAGAACTGTAATAAATATACTTACAACTTTCATTATCATCAATATAACATGCATTATTACCCATATTATGCAGTTATTATCGATAGTACCAGAATAAATATACTTATTACTATTATTATTATCAATATAACATGCATTATTGCCCATATTATGCAGTTATTATCGATAGTACTATAATAAATATACTTATTACTATTATTATTATTAATATAACATGCACTATTAGCCATATTGTAATATTATTATCGCTAGAACTATAATAATTATACTTATTACTCCCGATATTATCAATATAACATGCATTATTACGCATGTAATGCAGTTATTATCGCTAGAACTGTAATAAATATACTTACAACTTTCATTATCATCAATATAACATGCATTATTACCCATATTATGGAGTTATTATCGCTAGAACTGTAATAAATATACTTACAACTTTCATTATCATCAATATGACATGCATTATTACCCATATTATGCAGTTATTATCGATAGTACTATAATAAATATACTTATTACTATTATTATTATCAATATAACATGCATTATTATCCATATTATGCAGTTATTATCGCTAGAACTGTAATAAGTATACCTACAACTTTCATTATCATCAATATAACATGCATTATTACCCATATTATGCAGTTATTATCGATAGAACTGTAATAAATATACTTACAACTTTCATTATCATCAATATAACATGCATTATTACCCATATTATGCAGTTATTATCGGTAGTACTATAATAAATATACTTATTACTATTATTATTATCAATATAACATGCATTATTACCCATATTATGCAGTTATTATCGCTAGAACTATAATAAATATACGCATTATTTTTATTATCATCAATATAACATGCATTATTACCAATATTATGCAGTTATTGTCGATAGAACTGTAATAAATATACTTACAACTTTCATTATCATCAATATAACATGCATTATTACCCATATTATGCAGTTATTATCGATAGTACTATAATAATTATACTTATTACTTATATTATTATCAATATAACATGCATTATTACCCATATTATGCAGTTATTATCGCTAGAACTATAATAAATATACGTATTACTTTCATTATCATCAATATAACATGCATTATTACCCATATTATGCAGTTATTATCGATAGTACTATTATAAATATACTTATTACTATTATTATTATCAATATAACATGCATTATTACCCATATTATGCAGTTATTATCGCTAGAACTGTAATAAATATACCTACAACTTTCATTATCATCAAGATAACATGCATTATTACCCATATTATGCAGTTATTGACGCTGAACTATAATAATTATACTTATTACTCCCGATATTATCAATATAACATGCATTATTACGCATGTAATGCAGTTATTATCGCTAGAACTGTAATAAATATACTTATTACTTATATTATTATCAATATAACATGCATTATTACCCATATTATGCAGTTATTATCGCTAGAACTATAATAAATATACGTATTACTTCCATTATCATCAATATAACATGCATTATTACCCATATTATGCAGTTATTATCGATAGTACTATAATAAATATACTTATTACTATTATTATTATCAATATAACATGCATTATTACCCATATTATGCAGTTATTATCGCTGGAACTGTAATAAATATACCTACAACTTTCATTATCATCAATATAACATGCATTATTACCCATGTTATGCAGTTATTATCGCTAGAACTGTAATAATTATACTCATTACTTATATTATTCTCAATATGACATGCATTATTACCCATATTATGCAGTTATAATCGCTAGAACTATAATAAATATACGTATTACTTTTATTATCATCAATATAACATGCATTATTACCAATATTATGCAGTTATTATCGATAGAACTGTAATAATTATACTTATTACTTATATTATTATCAATATAACATGCATTATTACCCATATTATGCAGTTATTATCGCTAGAACTATAATAAATATACGCATTATTTTTATTATCATCAATATAACATGCATTATTACCAATATTATGCAGTTATTATCGATAGAACTGTAATAAATATACTTACAACTTTCATTATCATCAATATAACATGCATTATTACCCATATTATGCAGTTATTATCGATAGTACCAGAATAAATATACTTATTACTATTATTATTATCAATATAACATGCATTATTGCCCATATTATGCAGTTATTATCGATAGTACTATAATAAATATACTTATTACTATTATTATTATTAATATAACATGTACTATTAGCCATATTGTAATATTATTATCGCTCGAACTATAATAATTATACTTATTACTCCCGATATTATCAATATAACATGCATTATTACGCATGTGATGCAGTTATTATCGCTAGAACTGTAATAAATATACTTACAACTTTCATTATCATCAATATAACATGCATTATTACCCATATTATGCAGTTATTATCGATAGAACTATAATAAATATACTTATTACTATTATTATTATCAATTTAACTTGCATTATTACCCATATTATGCAGTTATTATCGCTAGAACTGTAATAAATATACTTACAACTTTCATTATCATCAATATAACATGCATTATTACCCATATTATGCAGTTATTATCGATAGTGCTATTATAAATATACTTATTACTATTATTATTATCAATATAACATGCATTATTACCCATATTATGTAGTTATTATCGCTAGAACTGTAATAAATATACCTACAACTTTCATTATCATCAATATAACATGCATTATTACCCATATTATGCTGTTATTATCGCTAGAACTGTAATAATTATACTCATTACTTATATTATTCTCAATATAACATGCATTATTACCCATATTATGCTGTTATTATCGCTAGAACTGTAATAATTATACCCATTACTTATATTATTCTCAATATGACATGCATTATTACCCATATTATGCAGTTATAATCGCTAGAACTATAATAAATATACGCATTATTTTTATTATCATCAATATAACATGCATTATTACCAATATTATGCAGTTATTATCGATAGAACTGTAATAAATATACTTACAACTTTCATTATCATCAATATAACATGCATTATTACCCATATTATGCTGTTATTATCGCTAGAACTGTAATAATTATACTCATTACTTATATTATTCTCAATATAACATGCATTATTACCCATATTATGCAGTTATTATCGATAGAACTATAATAAATATACTTATTACTATTATTATTATCAATATAACATGCATTATTACGCAAGTAATGCAGTTATTATCGCTAGAACTGTAATAAATATACTTACAACTTTCATTATCATCAATATAACATGCATTATTACCCATATTATGGAGTTATTATCGCTAGAACTGTAATAAATATACTTACAACTTTCATTATCATCAATATGACATGCATTATTACCCATATTATGCAGTTATTATCGATAGTACTATAATAAATATACTTATTACTATTATTATTATCAATATAACATGCATTATTACGCATGTAATGCAGTTATTATCGCTAGAACTGTAATAAATATACTTACAACTTTCATTATCATCAATATAACATGCATTATTACCCATATTATGGAGTTATTATCGCTAGAACTGTAATAAATATACTTACAACTTTCATTATCATCAATATGACATGCATTATTACCCATATTATGCAGTTATTATCGATAGTACTATAATAAATATACTTATTACTATTATTATTATCAATATAACATGCATTATTATCCATATTATGCAGTTATTATCGCTAGAACTGTAATAAGTATACCTACAACTTTCATTATCATCAATATAACATGCATTATTACCCATATTATGCAGTTATTATCGCTAGAACTATAATAAATATACGCATTATTTTTATTATCATCAATATAACATGCATTATTACCAATATTATGCAGTTATTATCGATAGAACTGTAATAAATATACTTACAACTTTCATTATCATCAATATAACATGCATTATTACCCATATTATGCAGTTATTATCGATAGTACTATTATAAATATACTTATTACTATTATTATTATCAATATAACATGCATTATTACCCATATTATGTAGTTATTATCGCTAGAACTGTAATAAATATACCTACAACTTTCATTATCATCAATATAACATGCATTATTACCCATATTATGCTGTTATTATCGCTAGAACTGTAATAATTATACTCATTACTTATATTATTCTCAATATGACATGCATTATTACCCATATTATGCAGTTATAATCGCTAGAACTATAATAAATATACGTATTACTTTTATAATCATCAATGTAACATGCATTATTACCCATATTATGCAGTTATTATCGCTAGAACTATAATAAATATACGCATTATTTTTATTATCATCAATATAACATGCATTATTACCAATATTATGCAGTTATTATCGATAGAACTGTAATAAATATACTTACAACTTTCATTATCATCAATATAACATGCATTATTACCCATATTATGCAGTTATTATCGATAGTACTATAATAAATATACTTATTACTATTATTATTATCAATATAACATGCATTATTACCCACATTATGCAGTTATTATCGCTAGAACTATAATAAATATACGCATTATTTTTATTATCATCAATATAACATGCATTATTACCCATATTATGCAGTTATTGTCGCTAGAACTGCAATAATTATACCTATTACTTATATTATTATCAATATAACATGCATTATTGCCCATATTATGCAGTTATTATCGATAGTACTATAATAAATATACTTATTACTATTATTATTATTAATATAACATGCACTATTAGCCATATTGTAATATTATTATCGCTAGAACTATAATAATTATACTTATTACTCCCGATATTCTCAATATAACATGCATTATTACGCATGTAAAGCAGTTATTATCGCTAGAACTGTAATAAATATACTTACAACTTTCATTATCATCAATATAACCTGCATTATTACCCATATTATGCAGTTATTATCGATAGAACTATAATAAATATACTTATTACTATTATTATTATCAATATAACTTGCATTATTACCCATATTATGCAGTTATTATCGATAGTACTATTATAAATATACTTATTACTATTATTATTATCAATATAACATGCATTATTACCCATATTATGTAGTTATTATCGCTAGAACTGTAATGAATATACCTACAACTTTCATTATCATCAATATAACATGCATTATTACCCATATTATGCTGTTATTATCGCTAGAACTGTAATAATTATACTCATTACTTATATTATTCTCAATATAACATGCATTATTACCCATATTATGCTGTTATTATCGCTAGAACTGTAATAATTATACCCATTACTTATATTATTCTCAATATGACATGCATTATTACCCATATTATGCAGTTATAATCGCTAGAACTATAATAAATATACGCATTATTTTTATTATCATCAATATAACATGCATTATTACCAATATTATGCAGTTATTATCGATAGAACTGTAATAAATATACATACAACTTTCATTATCATCAATACAACATGCATTATTACCCATATTATGCAGTTATTATCGATAGTACTATAATAAATATACTTATTACTATTATTATTATCAATATAACATGCATTATTACCCATATTATGCAGTTATTATCGCTAGAACTGTAATAAATATACGCATTATTTTTATTATCATCAATATAACATGCATTATTACCAATATTATGCAGTTATTGTCGCTGAACTGTAATAATTATACTTATTACTTATATTATTATCAATATAACATGCATTATTACCCATATTATGCAGTTATTGACGCTGAACTATAATAATTATACTTATTACTCCCGATATTATCAATATAACATGCATTATTACGCATGTAATGCAGTTATTATCGCTAGAACTGTAATAAATATACTTATTACTTATATTATTATCAATATAACATGCATTATTACCCATATTATGCAGTTATTATCGATAGAACTATAATAAATATACTTATTACTATTATTATTATCAATATAACATGCATTATTACGCAAGTAATGCAGTTATTATCGCTAGAACTGTAATAAATATACTTACAACTTTCATTATCATCAATATAACATGCATTATTACCCATATTATGGAGTTATTATCGCTAGAACTGTAATAAATATACTTACAACTTTCATTATCATCAATATGACATGCATTATTACCCATATTATGCAGTTATTATCGATAGTACTATAATAAATATACTTATTACTATTATTATTATCAATATAACATGCATTATTACGCATGTAATGCAGTTATTATCGCTAGAACTGTAATAAATATACTTACAACTTTCATTATCATCAATATAACATGCATTATTACCCATATTATGGAGTTATTATCGCTAGAACTGTAATAAATATACTTACAACTTTCATTATCATCAATATGACATGCATTATTACCCATATTATGCAGTTATTATCGATAGTACTATAATAAATATACTTATTACTATTATTATTATCAATATAACATGCATTATTATCCATATTATGCAGTTATTATCGCTAGAACTGTAATAAGTATACCTACAACTTTCATTATCATCAATATAACATGCATTATTACCCATATTATGCAGTTATTATCGCTAGAACTATAATAAATATACGCATTATTTTTATTATCATCAATATAACATGCATTATTACCAATATTATGCAGTTATTATCGATAGAACTGTAATAAATATACTTACAACTTTCATTATCATCAATATAACATGCATTATTACCCATATTATGCAGTTATTATCGATAGTACTATAATAAATATACTTATTACTATTATTATTATCAATATAACATGCATTATTACCCATATTATGCAGTTATTATCGCTAGAACTATAATAAATATACGCATTATTTTTATTATCATGAATATAACATGCATTATTACCAATATTATGCAGTTATTGTCGATAGAACTGTAATAAATATACTTACAACTTTCATTATCATCAATATAACATGCATTATTACCCATATTATGCAGTTATTATCGATAGTACTATAATAATTATACTTATTACTTATATTATTATCAATATAACATGCATTATTACCCATATTATGCAGTTATTATCGCTAGAACTATAATAAATATACGTATTACTTTTATTATCATCAATATAACATGTATTATTACCAATATTATGCAGTTATTATTGATAGAACTGTAATAAATATACTTATTACTTTTATTATTATCAATATAACATGCACTATTAGCCATATTGTAATATTATTATCGCTAGAACTATAATAATTATACTTATTACTCCCGATATTATCAATATAACATGCATTATTACGCATGTAATGCAGTTATTATCGCTAGAACTGTAATAAATATACTTATTACTTATATTATTATCAATATAACATGCATTATTACCCATATTATGCAGTTATTATCGCTAGAACTATAATAAATATACGTATTACTTTCATTATCATCAATATAACATGCATTATTACCCATATTATGCAGTTATTATCGATAGTACTATTATAAATATACTTATTACTATTATTATTATCAATATAACATGCATTATTACCCATATTATGCAGTTATTATCGCTAGAACTGTAATAAATATACCTACAACTTTCATTATCATCAAGATAACATGCATTATTACCCATATTATGCAGTTATTGACGCTGAACTATAATAATTATACTTATTACTCCCGATATTATCAATATAACATGCATTATTACGCATGTAATGCAGTTATTATCGCTAGAACTGTAATAAATATACTTATTACTTATATTATTATCAATATAACATGCATTATTACCCATATTATGCAGTTATTATCGCTAGAACTATAATAAATATACGTATTACTTTCATTATCATCAATATAACATGCATTATTATCCATATTATGCAGTTATTATCGATAGTACTATAATAAATATACTTATTACTATTATTATTATCAATATAACATGCATTATTACCCATATTATGCAGTTATTATCGCTGGAACTGTAATAAATATACCTACAACTTTCATTATCATCAATATAACATGCATTATTACCCATGTTATGCAGTTATTATCGCTAGAACTGTAATAATTATACTCATTACTTATATTATTCTCAATATGACATGCATTATTACCCATATTATGCAGTTATAATCGCTAGAACTATAATAAATATACGTATTACTTTTATTATCATCAATATAACATGCATTATTACCAATATTATGCAGTTATTATCGATAGAACTGTAATAATTATACTTATTACTTATATTATTATCAATATAACATGCATTATTACCCATATTATGCAGTTATTATCGCTAGAACTATAATAAATATACGCATTATTTTTATTATCATCAATATAACATGCATTATTACCAATATTATGCAGTTATTATCGATAGAACTGTAATAAATATACTTACAACTTTCATTATCATCAATATAACATGCATTATTACCCATATTATGCAGTTATTATCGATAGTACCAGAATAAATATACTTATTACTATTATTATTATCAATATAACATGCATTATTGCCCATATTATGCAGTTATTATCGATAGTACTATAATAAATATACTTATTACTATTATTATTATTAATATAACATGCACTATTAGCCATATTGTAATATTATTATCGCTAGAACTATAATAATTATACTTATTACTCCCGATATTATCAATATAACATGCATTATTACGCATGTGATGCAGTTATTATCGCTAGAACTGTAATAAATATACTTACAACTTTCATTATCATCAATATAACATGCATTATTACCCATATTATGCAGTTATTATCGATAGAACTATAATAAATATACTTATTACTATTATTATTATCAATATAACTTGCATTATTACCCATATTATGCAGTTATTATCGCTAGAACTGTAATAAATATACTTACAACTTTCATTATCATCAATATAACATGCATTATTACCCATATTATGCAGTTATTATCGATAGTACTATTATAAATATACTTATTACTATTATTATTATCAATATAACATGCATTATTACCCATATTATGTAGTTATTATCGCTAGAACTGTAATAAATATACCTACAACTTTCATTATCATCAATATAACATGCATTATTACCCATATTATGCTGTTATTATCGCTAGAACTGTAATAATTATACTCATTACTTATATTATTCTCAATATGACATGCATTATTACCCATATTATGCAGTTATAATCGCTAGAACTATAATAAATATACGTATTACTTTTATTATCATCAATATAACATGCATTATTACCCATATTCTGCAGTTATTATCGCTAGAACTATAATAAATATACGCATTATTTTTATTATCATCAATATAACATGCATTATTACCAATATTATGCAGTTATTATCGATAGAACTGTAATAAATATACTTACAACTTTCATTATCATCAATATAACATGCATTATTACCCATATTATGCAGTTATTATCGATAGTACTATAATAAATATACTTATTACTATTATTATTATCAATATAACATGCATTATTACCCATATTATGCAGTTATTATCGCTAGAACTGTAATAAATATACCTACAACTTTCATTATCATCAAGATAACATGCATTATTACCCATATTATGCAGTTATTGACGCTGAACTATAATAATTATACTTATTACTCCCGATATTATCAATATAACATGCATTATTACGCATGTAATGCAGTTATTATCGCTAGAACTGTAATAAATATACTTATTACTTATATTATTATCAATATAACATGCATTATTACCCATATTATGCAGTTATTATCGCTAGAACTATAATAAATATACGTATTACTTTCATTATCATCAATATAACATGCATTATTATCCATATTATGCAGTTATTATCGATAGTACTATAATAAATATACTTATTACTATTATTATTATCAATATAACATGCATTATTACCCATATTATGCAGTTATTATCGCTGGAACTGTAATAAATATACCTACAACTTTCATTATCATCAATATAACATGCATTATTACCCATGTTATGCAGTTATTATCGCTAGAACTGTAATAATTATACTCATTACTTATATTATTCTCAATATGACATGCATTATTACCCATATTATGCAGTTATAATCGCTAGAACTATAATAAATATACGTATTACTTTTATTATCATCAATATAACATGCATTATTACCAATATTATGCAGTTATTATCGATAGAACTGTAATAATTATACTTATTACTTATATTATTATCAATATAACATGCATTATTACCCATATTATGCAGTTATTATCGCTAGAACTATAATAAATATACGCATTATTTTTATTATCATCAATATAACATGCATTATTACCAATATTATGCAGTTATTATCGATAGAACTGTAATAAATATACTTACAACTTTCATTATCATCAATATAACATGCATTATTACCCATATTATGCAGTTATTATCGATAGTACCAGAATAAATATACTTATTACTATTATTATTATCAATATAACATGCATTATTGCCCATACTATGCAGTTATTATCGATAGTACTATAATAAATATACTTATTACTATTATTATTATTAATATAACATGCACTATTAGCCATATTGTAATATTATTATCGCTAGAACTATAATAATTATACTTATTACTCCCGATATTATCAATATAACATGCATTATTACGCATGTGATGCAGTTATTATCGCTAGAACTGTAATAAATATACTTACAACTTTCATTATCATCAATATAACATGCATTATTACCCATATTATGCAGTTATTATCGATAGAACTATAATAAATATACTTATTACTATTATTATTATCAATATAACTTGCATTATTACCCATATTATGCAGTTATTATCGCTAGAACTGTAATAAATATACTTACAACTTTCATTATCATCAATATAACATGCATTATTACCCATATTATGCAGTTATTATCGATAGTACTATTATAAATATACTTATTACTATTATTATTATCAATATAACATGCATTATTACCCATATTATGTAGTTATTATCGCTAGAACTGTAATAAATATACCTACAACTTTCATTATCATCAATATAACATGCATTATTACCCATATTATGCTGTTATTATCGCTAGAACTGTAATAATTATACTCATTACTTATATTATTCTCAATATGACATGCATTATTACCCATATTATGCAGTTATAATCGCTAGAACTATAATAAATATACGTATTACTTTTATTATCATCAATATAACATGCATTATTACCCATATTCTGCAGTTATTATCGCTAGAACTATAATAAATATACGCATTATTTTTATTATCATCAATATAACATGCATTATTACCAATATTATGCAGTTATTATCGATAGAACTGTAATAAATATACTTACAACTTTCATTATCATCAATATAACATGCATTATTACCCATATTATGCAGTTATTATCGATAGTACTATAATAAATATACTTATTACTATTATTATTATCAATATAACATGCATTATTACCCATATTATGCAGTTATTATCGCTAGAACTATAATAAATATACGCATTATTTTTATTATCATCAATATAACATGCATTATTACCAATATTATGCAGTTATTGTCGCTGAACTGTAATAATTATACTTATTACTTATATTATTATCAATATAACTTGCATTATTACCCATATTATGCAGTTATTGTCGCTAGAACTGCAATAATTATACCTATTACTTAAATTATTGTCAATATAACATGCATTATTGCCCATATTATGCAGTTATTATCGATAGTACTATAATAAATATACTTATTACTATTATTATTATTAATATAACATGCACTATTAGCCATATTGTAATATTATTATCGCTAGAACTATAATAATTATACTTATTACTCCCGATATTCTCAATATAACATGCATTATTACGCATGTAAAGCAGTTATTATCGCTAGAACTGTAATAAATATACTTACAACTTTCATTATCATCAATATAACCTGCATTATTACCCATATTATGCAGTTATTATCGATAGAACTATAATAAATATACTTATTACTATTATTATTATCAATATAACTTGCATTATTACCCATATTATGCAGTTATTATCGATAGTACTATTATAAATATACTTATTACTACTATTATTATCAATATAACATGCATTATTACCCATATTATGTAGTTATTATCGCTAGAACTGTAATGAATATACCTACAACTTTCATTGTCATCAATATAACATGCATTATTACCCATATTATGCTGTTATTATCGCTAGAACTGTAATAATTATACTCATTACTTATATTATTCTCAATATAACATGCATTATTACCCATATTATGCTGTTATTATCGCTAGAACTGTAATAATTATACTCATTACTTATATTATTCTCAATATGACATGCATTATTACCCATATTATGCAGTTATAATCGCTAGAACTATAATAAATATACGCATTATTTTTATTATCATCAATATAACATGCATTATTACCAATATTATGCAGTTATTGTCGCTGAACTGTAATAATTATACTTATTACTTATATTATTATCAATATAACATGCATTATTACCCATATTATGCAGTTATTGTCGCTAGAACTGCAATAATTATACCTATTACTTATATTATTATCAATATAACATGCATTATTGCCCATATTATGCAGTTATTATCGATAGTACTATAATAAATATACTTATTACTATTATTATTATTAATATAACATGCACTATTAGCCATATTGTAATATTATTATCGCTAGAACTATAATAATTATACTTATTACTCCCGATATTATCAATATAACATGCATTATTACGCATGTAAAGCAGTTATTATCGCTAGAACTGTAATAAATATACTTACAACTTTCATTATCATCAATATAACCTGCATTATTACCCATATTATGCAGTTATTATTGATAGAACTATAATAAATATACTTATTACTTTTATTATTATCAATATAGCATGCACTATTAGCCATATTTTACTTCTATTATCGCTAGAACTATAATAATTATACTTATTACTCCCGATATTATCAATATAACATGCATTATTACCGAAATAATGCAGTTATTATCGCTAGAACTGTAATAAATATACTCACTACTGTCATTGTCATCAATATAACATGCATTATTGCCCATATTATGCAGTTATTATCGATAGAACTATAATAAATATACTTATTACTTTTATTATTATCAATATGACATGCATTATTACGCATATTATGCAGTTATTATCGCTAGAACTGTAATAAATATACGCATTATTTTTATTATCATCAATATAACATGCATTATTACCAATATTATGCAGTTATTATCGATAGAACTGTAATAAATATACTTACAACTTTCATTATCATCAATATAACATGCATTATTACCCATATTATGCAGTTATTATCGATAGTACCAGAATAAATATACTTATTACTATTATTGTTATCAATATAACATGCATTATTGCCCATATTATGCAGTTATTATCGATAGTACTATAATAAATATACTTATTACTATTATTATTATTAATATAACATGCACTATTAGCCATATTGTAATATTATTATCGCTAGAACTATAATAATTATACTTATTACTCCTGATATTATCAATATAACATGCATTATTACGCATGTAAAGCAGTTATTATCGCTAGAACTGTAATAAATATACTTACAACTTTCATTATCATCAATATAACCTGCATTATTACCCATATTATGCAGTTATTATCGATAGAACTATAATAAATATACTTATTACTATTATTATTATCAATATAACTTGCATTATTACCCATATTATGCAGTTATTATCGCTAGAACTGTAATAAATATACTTACAACTTTCATTATCATCAATATAACATGCATTATTACCCATATTATGCAGTTATTATCGATAGTACTATTATAAATATACTTATTACTATTATTATTATCAATATAACATGCATTATTACCCATATTATGCAGTTATTATCGCTAGAACTGTAATAAATATACCTACAACTTTCATTATCATCAATACAACATGCATTATTACCCATATTATGCAGTTATTATCGCTAGAACTGTAATAATTATACTCATTACTTATATTATTCTCAATATGACATGCATTATTACCCATATTATGCAGTTATAATCGCTAGAACTATAATAAATATACGTGTTACTTTAATTATCATTAATATAACATGCATTATTACCAATATTATGCAGTTATTATCGATAGAACTGTAATAATTATACTTATTACTTATATTATTATCAATATAACATGCATTATTACCCATATTATGCAGTTATTATCGCTAGAACTATAATAAATATACGCATTATTTTTATTATCATCAATATAACATGCATTATTACCAATATTATGCAGTTATTATCGATAGAACTGTAATAAATATACTTACAACTTTCATTATCATCAATATAACATGCATTATTACCCATATTATGCAGTTATTATCGCTAGAACTATAATAAATATACGCATTATTTTTATTATCATCAATATAACATGCATTATTACCAATATTATGCAGTTATTGTCGCTGAACTGTAATAATTATACTTATTACTTATATTATTATCAATATAACATGCATTATTACCCATATTATGCAGTTATTGTCGCTAGAACTGCAATAATTATACCTATTACTTATATTATTGTCAATATAACATGCATTATTGCCCATATTATGCAGTTATTATCGATAGTACTATAATAAATATACTTATTACTATTATTATTATTAATATAACATGCACTATTAGCCATATTGTAATATTATTATCGCTAGAACTATAATAATTATACTTATTACTCCCGATATTCTCAATATAACATGCATTATTACGCATGTAAAGCAGTTATTATCGCTAGAACTGTAATAAATATACTTACAACTTTCATTATCATCAATATAACCTGCATTATTACCCATATTATGCAGTTATTATCGATAGAACTATAATAAATATACTTATTACTATTATTATTATCAATATAACTTGCATTATTACCCATATTATGCAGTTATTATCGATAGTACTATTATAAATATACTTATTACTATTATTATTATCAATATAACATGCATTATTACCCATATTATGTAGTTATTATCGCTAGAACTGTAATGAATATACCTACAACTTTCATTATCATCAATATAACATGCATTATTACCCATATTATGCTGTTATTATCGCTAGAACTGTAATAATTATACTCATTACTTATATTATTCTCAATATGACATGCATTATTACCCATATTATGCAGTTATAATCGCTAGAACTATAATAAATATATGTATTACTTTTATTATCATCAATATAACATGCATTATTACCAATATTATGCAGTTATTATCGATAGAACTGTAATAATTATACTTATTACTTATATTATTATCAATATAACATGCATTATTACCCATATTATGCAGTTATAATCGCTAGAACTATAATAAATATACGTATTACTTTTATTATCATCAATATAACATGCATTATTACCAATATTATGCAGTTATTATCGATAGAACTGTAATAATTATACTTATTACATATATTATTATCAATATAACATGCATTATTACCCATATTATGCAGTTATTGTCGCTAGAACTGCAATAATTATACTTATTACTTATATTATTATCAATATAACATGCATTATTGCCCATATTATGCAGTTATTATCGCTAGAACTGTAATAATTATACTCATTACTTATATTATTCTCAATATGACATGCATTATTACCCATATTATGCAGTTATTATTGATAGAACTATAATAAATATACTTATTACTTTTATTATTATCAATATAGCATGCACTATTAGCCATATTTTACTTCTATTATCGCTAGAACTATAATAATTATACTTATTACTCCCGATATTATCAATATAACATGCATTATTACCGAAATAATGCAGTTATTATCGCTAGAACTGTAATAAATATACTCACTACTGTCATTGTCATCAATATAACATGCATTATTGCCCATATTATGCAGTTATTATCGATAGAACTATAATAAATATACTTATTACTTTTATTATTATCAATATGACATGCATTATTACGCATATTATGCAGTTATTATCGCTAGAACTGTAATAAATATACGCATTATTTTTATTATCATCAATATAACATGCATTATTACCAATATTATGCAGTTATTATCGATAGAACTGTAATAAATATACTTACAACTTTCATTATCATCAATATAACATGGATTGTTACCCATATTATGCAGTTATTATCGATAGTACCAGAATAAATATACTTATTACTATTATTGTTATCAATATAACATGCATTATTGCCCATATTATGCAGTTATTATCGATAGTACTATAATAAATATACTTATTACTATTATTATTATTAATATAACATGCACTACTAGCCATATTGTAATATTATTATCGCTAGAACTATAATAATTATACTTATTACTCCCGATATTATCAATATAACATGCATTATTACGCATGTAAAGCAGTTATTATCGCTAGAACTGTAATAAATATACTTACAACTTTCATTATCATCAATATAACCTGCATTATTACCCATATTATGCAGTTATTATCGATAGAACTATAATAAATATACTTATTACTATTATTGTTATCAATATAACATGCATTATTGCCCATATTATGCAGTTATTATCGATAGTACTATAATAAATATACTTATTACTATTATTATTATTAATATAACATGCACTATTAGCCATATTGTAATATTATTATCGCTAGAACTATAATAATTATACTTATTACTCCTGATATTATCAATATAACATGCATTATTACGCATGTAAAGCAGTTATTATCGCTAGAACTGTAATAAATATACTTACAACTTTCATTATCATCAATATAACCTGCATTATTACCCATATTATGCAGTTATTATCGATAGAACTATAATAAATATACTTATTACTATTATTATTATCAATATAACTTGCATTATTACCCATATTATGCAGTTATTATCGCTAGAACTGTAATAAATATACTTACAACTTTCATTATCATCAATATAACATGCATTATTACCCATATTATGCAGTTATTATCGATAGTACTATTATAAATATACTTATTACTATTATTATTATCAATATAACATGCATTATTACCCATATTATGCAGTTATTATCGCTAGAACTGTAATAAATATACCTACAACTTTCATTATCATCAATACAACATGCATTATTACCCATATTATGCAGTTATTATCGCTAGAACTGTAATAATTATACTCATTACTTATATTATTCTCAATATGACATGCATTATTACCCATATTATGCAGTTATAATCGCTAGAACTATAATAAATATACGTGTTACTTTAATTATCATTAATATAACATGCATTATTACCAATATTATGCAGTTATTATCGATAGAACTGTAATAATTATACTTATTACTTATATTATTATCAATATAACATGCATTATTACCCATATTATGCAGTTATTATCGCTAGAACTATAATAAATATACGCATTATTTTTATTATCATCAATATAACATGCATTATTACCAATATTATGCAGTTATTATCGATAGAACTGTAATAAATATACTTACAACTTTCATTATCATCAATATAACATGCATTATTACCCATATTATGCAGTTATTATCGCTAGAACTATAATAAATATACGCATTATTTTTATTATCATCAATATAACATGCATTATTACCAATATTATGCAGTTATTGTCGCTGAACTGTAATAATTATACTTATTACTTATATTATTATCAATATAACATGCATTATTACCCATATTATGCAGTTATTGTCGCTAGAACTGCAATAATTATACCTATTACTTATATTATTGTCAATATAACATGCATTATTGCCCATATTATGCAGTTATTATCGATAGTACTATAATAAATATACTTATTACTATTATTATTATTAATATAACATGCACTATTAGCCATATTGTAATATTATTATCGCTAGAACTATAATAATTATACTTATTACTCCCGATATTCTCAATATAACATGCATTATTACGCATGTAAAGCAGTTATTATCGCTAGAACTGTAATAAATATACTTACAACTTTCATTATCATCAATATAACCTGCATTATTACCCATATTATGCAGTTATTATCGATAGAACTATAATAAATATACTTATTACTATTATTATTATCAATATAACTTGCATTATTACCCATATTATGCAGTTATTATCGATAGTACTATTATAAATATACTTATTACTATTATTATTATCAATATAACATGCATTATTACCCATATTATGTAGTTATTATCGCTAGAACTGTAATGAATATACCTACAACTTTCATTATCATCAATATAACATGCATTATTACCCATATTATGCTGTTATTATCGCTAGAACTGTAATAATTATACTCATTACTTATATTATTCTCAATATGACATGCATTATTACCCATATTATGCAGTTATAATCGCTAGAACTATAATAAATATATGTATTACTTTTATTATCATCAATATAACATGCATTATTACCAATATTATGCAGTTATTATCGATAGAACTGTAATAATTATACTTATTACTTATATTATTATCAATATAACATGCATTATTACCCATATTATGCAGTTATAATCGCTAGAACTATAATAAATATACGTATTACTTTTATTATCATCAATATAACATGCATTATTACCAATATTATGCAGTTATTATCGATAGAACTGTAATAATTATACTTATTACATATATTATTATCAATATAACATGCATTATTACCCATATTATGCAGTTATTGTCGCTAGAACTGCAATAATTATACTTATTACTTATATTATTATCAATATAACATGCATTATTGCCCATATTATGCAGTTATTATCGCTAGAACTGTAATAATTATACTCATTACTTATATTATTCTCAATATGACATGCATTATTACCCATATTATGCAGTTATTATTGATAGAACTATAATAAATATACTTATTACTTTTATTATTATCAATATAGCATGCACTATTAGCCATATTTTACTTCTATTATCGCTAGAACTATAATAATTATACTTATTACTCCCGATATTATCAATATAACATGCATTATTACCGAAATAATGCAGTTATTATCGCTAGAACTGTAATAAATATACTCACTACTGTCATTGTCATCAATATAACATGCATTATTGCCCATATTATGCAGTTATTATCGATAGAACTATAATAAATATACTTATTACTTTTATTATTATCAATATGACATGCATTATTACGCATATTATGCAGTTATTATCGCTAGAACTGTAATAAATATACGCATTATTTTTATTATCATCAATATAACATGCATTATTACCAATATTATGCAGTTATTATCGATAGAACTGTAATAAATATACTTACAACTTTCATTATCATCAATATAACATGGATTGTTACCCATATTATGCAGTTATTATCGATAGTACCAGAATAAATATACTTATTACTATTATTGTTATCAATATAACATGCATTATTGCCCATATTATGCAGTTATTATCGATAGTACTATAATAAATATACTTATTACTATTATTATTATTAATATAACATGCACTACTAGCCATATTGTAATATTATTATCGCTAGAACTATAATAATTATACTTATTACTCCCGATATTATCAATATAACATGCATTATTACGCATGTAAAGCAGTTATTATCGCTAGAACTGTAATAAATATACTTACAACTTTCATTATCATCAATATAACCTGCATTATTACCCATATTATGCAGTTATTATCGATAGAACTATAATAAATATACTTATTACTATTATTATTATCAATATAACTTGCATTATTACCCATATTATGCAGTTATTATCGCTAGAACTGTAATAAATATACTTACAACTTTCATTATCATCAATATAACATGCATTATTACCCATATTATGCAGTTATTATCGATAGTACTATTATAAATATACTTATTACTATTATTATTATCAATATAACTTGCATTATTACCCATATTATGCAGTTATTATCGCTAGA